>CAUYQU010011518.1:0-69427 GCA_963574635.1 Cheracebus regulus | reverse complement strand
CTGTATCCAAGAAACCCGTCTCACATGCAAGGAGACACAGAAGCTCAAAATAAAGGGATGGAGGAAGATCTACCCAGCAAATGGAGAGCAAATAAAAAAAAGCAGGAGTTGTAATCCTAGTCTCTGATAAAATAGACTTTAAACCAACAAAGATCAAAAGAGACAAAGAAGTGCATTACATAATGGTAAAAGGATCAATGCAACAAGAAGAGCTAATGGTCCTAAATATATATGCGCCTAATACAGGCACACCCAGATACATAAGGCAAGTTCTTAATGACCTACAAAGAGACTTAGACTCCCACACAATAATAGTGAGAGACTTTAATACTCCACTGTCAATAATAGAAATATAAGATAGACAGAAAATTAACAAGGATATCCAGGACTTGAACTCAGACCTGGACCAAGCAAATCTAATAGACATTTACAGAACTCTCCACCCCAAATCCACAGAATATACATTCTTCTCAGCATCACATCATGCCTCTCTAAAATTGACCACATAATTTTAGTGAGAAGTAAATCACTCCTCAGCAAATGCAAAAGAACGAAAATCATGACAAACATTCTCTCAGACCACAGTGTAATCAAGTTAGAACTCAGAATTCAGAAACTAACTCACAACTGCACAACTTCATGAAAGCTGAACAACTGGGTCTTGAATGTTGACTGGATAAACAATGAAAGGAAGGAAGAAATAAAGATGTTCTTCGAAACCAATGAGAACCAAGACACAATGTACCAGAATCTCTGGGACACATTTAAAGCAGTGTCTCGAGGAAAATTTATAGCAATAAATGCCCACGTGATAAGCAAGGAAAGATCTAAAATCGATACCCTATCATTAAAATTGAAAGAGCTAGAGGAGCAAGATAAAAAAAACTAAAAAGCTAGAAGAAGACAAGAAATAACTAAGATCAGAGCAGAACTGAAGGGGATAGAGACACAAAAAAAAACCCTTCAAAAAATCAATAAATCCAGGAGCTGGTTTTTTGACAAGATTGACAAAATAGACAGACCTCTAGCCAGATTAATAAAAAAGAAAAGAGAGAAGAATCACATAGATGCAATAAAAAATGAAAAAAGGGATATCACCACAGATTCCATAGAAATACAACCCACCATCAGAGATTACTACAAACAACTCTATGCACATAAACCAGTAAACCTGGAAGAAATGGATAAATTCCTGGACACTTACACCCTCCCAAGCCTAAATCAGGAAGAAGCTGAAACCCTGACTAGACCAATAACAAGGGCTGAAGTTGAGGCAGCAATTAATGGCTTACCAACCAAAAAAAGCCCAGGTCTAGATGGGTTCACAGCTGAATTCTACCAGACATACAAAGAGGAGCTGGTACCACTCCTTCTGAAACTATTCCTAACAATCCAAAAAGAGGGAATCCTCCCCAGATCTTTTTATGGGACCAGCATCGTCCTGATACCAAAACCCAGCAGAGACTCAACAAGAAAAGAAAACTTCAGGCCAATATGCATAATGAACTTAGATGTAAAAATCTTCAATAAAATACTGGCAAACTGATTGCAACAGCACATTGAAAAGCTTATCCATCACGATCAAGTAGGCTTCATCCCAGGGATGCAAGGCTGGTTCAACATGTGCAATCTATATATGTAAATACTGCCCAAAGTAATTTGCAGATTCAACACTATCCCCATCAAGCTACCAATAACCTTCTTCACAGAACTGGAAAAAACCACCTTAAACTTCATATGGAACCAAAAAAGAGCCTACATAGCCAAGACAATTCTAAGCAAAAAGAACAAGGCTGGAAGCATCACACTACCTGACTTCAAACTATACTACAAGGCTACAGTAATCAAAACAGCATAGTACTGGTACCAAAACAGACATATAGACCAATGGAACAGAACAGAGGCCTCAGAAATAATGCCACACATCTACAACCATCCAATCTTCGACAAACCTGACAAAAACAAGCAATGGCAAAAAGATTCCCTCTTTAATAAATGGTGTTGGGAAAACTGGCTAGCCATGTGCAGAAAGCAGAAACTGGACCTCTTCCTGACACCTTACACTAAAATTAACTCCAGATGGATTAAAGACTTAAACATAAGACTGAACACCATAAAAACCTTAGAAGAAAACCTAGGCAAAACCATTCAGGACATAGGCATAGGCAAGCACTTCATGACTAAAACACCAAAAGCATTGGCAACAAAAGCCAAAATAGTTGAATGGAATCTAATTAAACTCCAGAGCTTCTGCACAGCAAAAGAAACAATCATTAGAGTGAACCACCAATCAACAGAATGGAAAAATAATTTTGCAGTCTACTCATCTGACAAAGGACTTATATCCAAAATCTACAAAGAACTAAAACAGATTTACAAGAAAAAAACAAACAAACCCATTCAAAAGTGGGCACAGGATATGAACAGCCAGTTTTCAAAAGAAGACATATATGAGGTCAACAAACATATGAAAAAATGCTCATCATCACTGGTCATTGGAGAAATTCAAATCAAAACCACATTGAGATACCATCTCACACCAGTTAGAATGAGGATCATTAAAAAATCTGGAGATAACAGATGCTGGAGAGGATGTGGAGAAATTAGGAACACTTTTACACAGTTGGTGGGAGTGTAAACTAGTTCAACCATTGTGGAAGACAGTGTGGAGATTCCTGAAGGACCTAGAAACAGAAATTCCATTTGACCCAGCAATCCCATTACTGGGTATATATCCAAAGGATTATAAATTGTTCTATTATAAGGACACATGCACACATATGTTCACTGAAGCACTGTTTACAATAGCAAAGACCTGAAACCAACCCAAATGCCCATCAATGATAGACTGGACAGGGAAAATGTGGCACATATACACCATGGAATACTATGCAGTCATCAAAAACGATGAGTTCGTGTCCTTTGTAGGGACATGGATGAACCTGGAAACCATCATTCTCAGCAAACTGACACAGGAACAGAGAATCAAACACCGCATGTTCTCACTCATAGGCGGGTGTTGAACAATGAGAACACATGGACACAGGGAGGGGAGCATCACACACTGAGGTCTGTGTGGGGGGTGTTGGGGAGGGATGTGGGGGATAGGTAGCATGGGGAGAAATGCCAGATATAGGTGATGGAGATGGAGGCAGGAAACCACAACAATTTTGCATGTTCTGCACATGTACTCCAGAAACTAAAATGTAATTATATTTATATATATATATAAATCAACTGTACATAAACACAATTATTCTGCAGGTAATTTATTATTTAGGTAAAGGTGGATTAGTAAAGAGCTTTTAGTGGGTACAGAAGAGATGCTGACTCTTAAATATCTAATAGCTCTACCAATATTGAGCCCAAACTGGTTTTTTTACATATAGCTTTAAGACAAATAGGAAATTCAAGTGAAGAAAATCAACCCAGAGGAGACACTGATCATCTTACAACAGTGACCGCAAAGTTATTTATTTGTCCGTCTGTTGGTTGGTTTTTGAGCAAATGTATATAGAAAGCAAAGCTCCACAAGAACAAAAATTTTTGTCCATTTTTCACTGCTGATGAATTCTTTGTATATAGATGATATTCAGCACATACTGGGCACTCAAGAAATATTTGTTAAGCTAATGAATCCATTGATTTTATAATTATGATCTTTATTTTCATTACAGGATGAGGGACTTTTTTGTCCTATTGAGGTAGAAAAAATATGTATTAAACTCCATAAAAGCCAACAAATGCATTTAGTTTAGATTTAGTATCTGTGTCCTCCATGGAACTGGCTTAATACTCTAATGTGCCAATTAATATATTCTGCCTTATACTGGAGTCATATGATGTAATATGAATTAGGGGTAAAGTGTGAGTCTTATAGCCAAACTAACTCTCCCACTTACTAACTGTATTTTCCAGGGCACATACCTGACCTTTCTGAAACTCAATTTACTAATTTACAGAATAGGAATAAAGTTGCTTATTTCATACATGTTGAGAAAATTCATGTAAAGAATCTGAATACTATGTCTGCCGTATGTATTTAAAATAGGTACTACTATAGCAGCAGCCAACTTTATTATTCTTATTCATTAAACATCATAAATAAATTAAGGAGAGTTATGTCAAGTTCTTCAGTTTGAATCTCTCAGTCCATCAGTGTTTATTGTGTAGCCTAGAACTGCTCAACACATATTTATTTGCAAAAGGGATTTTTTAACATAGAGATAAACAATAGTGCATTATTTGGTATATAACAAAAGTCTGTGAAAATATTAATACAAGTGTAAAATTCGAGACAAACATTCAGAAAGGGACAACTCGGGGAAGCAAAATTATGAGGTACCTGTTAATAGTCGCTGGAGTTACAGAATATTAAAACTGAAAGGGTACCTATATATGATGCAACGCAATCCCATCATTTCACAGAGGGCAAAACTCACTCAGAGGGACTTTCTCAAGACCCCTTGCCCAAAGTCCCTCTGAGACTGCTTTGTATGTGCACAGGGATAGCTGGCCAACCTGACTCATGACTAGACATCAGTATCACTCCGAGTGACAGTGCGTTCTGCTTTCTCAAGATGGAGTGAGAATAACTGGAATACTGGGCCATAGTAATAAGCAAATTGGATTCATGAGTTATGGTTTCCAAACATCTTTTACAAACTCCTCATTTTATTCTCACAGTCAGAGAAAATGTCATCCCAACTTTAAAAATGAGAAAACTGAGGTTCAGAGATGTTATTTAAGTTACCAAAAGTCATATATTTGGTAAGCAGCAGGACTTGAACTTGGTATTAGGTTTTGTGACTCTAAATAATCTACTTTTTCCAGTATGAGAAGCATATCAACCAGATTTTTCCTTAAGAAAGCGGTGCACCTATCAACTTTTGCTTTTTTATTTTTTGAGGCAGAGTCTTACTCTCTCACCCAGGCCGGATTGGAGTGGCACGACCATGACTCAAACCATCCTGCTACTTCAGCCTCTTAACTAACTGGGACTACGGGCATGCGCCACTATGCCTGACTAAGTTTTTACATTTTCTGTAGAGACAGAGTCTCTCCATGTTGCTTAGGTTAGGGTGTGTCCAACTCCTCCAGCCTCAGCATCCCAAATTAGGATTATGAGTGTGAGCCACCACACCTGGTCTTACTTTTACATTTTTTACAAGTCTTTTAATACTGCATTAGAGCATAATGTAAATAAAAATTCCTTCAACCACTTAGATCTAAGCTGTATCCTAAACTGATAAGAACTTCAAATATAGAATGAGACTGCTGTAAAGGAGTTTGAGGCTTAATTCTTCTGAGTGGCCTCGAACACTTTATTTTGCCTCTACTCCCCAGTCTGAGCGGTGGGAAACCCTTTCGAAGATGGCACCTGGTGGTTACAAGTGAGCATGTGAAAGGCCTTCCACATGCAGTGGAATTACACCTTTGGGGCACAGTATGAGAGACGGTCAGACGTTGTAAAGGCTGCTAGAATAGAAATTAGTATCTATATAATGGGAGAAAGATCTTGTTGAGGAGAGAGCAACTTTTACTCATGGCTGAGATAGGTTCTTTACACAGATCTTGGCCCTCTACTCTATTCTGTCCCTGGTTGCTCTCTAGAGGAAAGGTTAATTGTCTCCTTAGCACCTCTTTATTGCTGTGTGAGCGAGCACAAACTGCTTTGAGTTTGCCATAGGCAGACCTTGGTTCTAAACAGGATTTCTCATGTGTGAGTGCTTAATTAGGGTCCCAAAAATGATTGTTCTCCCTTAACTCAGATTCTATTCCTTTTAGCAAGGGTTTGAAAGAGGCTGGCCCCTTTTTACTATCTTAACAGTTAAAAACAAAGAGAGAAAAAAGTTTTTTAAAAAGATGATATGTTATAAAATGTTAATCAGATAGAGAATTTTCTTCATTCCCCCTTTCTCTAAGCAACATGAATTCTTGTGGTCTTTGCTACCTCTTTTATTAGTGATTCTGTCAGCCTAGGTTGGAAACACTATTAAAACAGAAAATTTTTCTTGACCCTTCCTGGGCCTCATGACAAGGGTGTCTCATTTACTCAGCCCACAGCTCTCAACCCCTTGTGGGAGAGGGAACACTCAGGTGAGTGGGTGCAAGAGCTTCTGTGAGCACTTTTGGGCGCTGCCAGGAGAAAACTCCATGAAGCTATGCAGCAGCATCTGTGGGGATACCTGTGTCCCTGAAGACCCAGAGGGCACGTGTTACAGTGCTCTTTTAGCTTTGCCATCCACAGATGGCTTACGTGTTAAACAGCTCAGTGGCGCATCAGTGTGACCTTTTGCAACCGTATCTGAGTTCTTGTCCGGCCTCCAGGAGGAATGAGGTTGCACAAACAAATTGAAGGGTGGTGAATGCAGAGGATTTTACTGTCAATGAAAAGTTCTCAGCAGGAAGGGGAGCTGGAGAGGAGATGGAGCGGGAAGGTAATCTTACGCTGGAATCCAGCCATTTCTGACCAGACTCGTCTCCGAAAAAAATGCTGTCAAACTGTCCCTATGAAGCCAAGCTACTTATCTCTGACATCAAACTGCAGTCTCTGACATCCAGCTGCTTCTCTTCTTCTCCCTTTCTTTCCTCTCTGTCAGTCAAGTCAGGAGATTTTATGGGTACAGGATAGGGGGCAGTGCAGGCCAGGGATGGCTTTGGAAAAGGCAGCATTTCAGCTGGAAAATGTGGATGTAAGGTTCTCACTGGGCGGCAGTTCCAGGCTTGTGGATGGTGCCCTCACTGGGGACTCCACCCTTTTCTGCCTATAATTTCCCTGTCTCCTCTCCCCATCACTATCAGAAAACAAGATTTTGGAGACAAGTCCAGCACTGTCGAAACATGAGGGACAACCATTAGGCTTCACACTCCTCTGGTTGCCTTGCCTTTCAGGCTTAGGAAGGCAATCCCTGACTGCCAGCCATTCTCGGCTGGAGGGGTTCTGCTAGTTTGGGAGCTTACTCAGCAACTTCATGGCCCTTTACCAACACCAATGCCACACTGCACAATGCTTGCCTGAGAAAAGATGCCATGGGTTTGGAGAGAAAGAAAGCTGACTGGGGCATGAAGGCAACAGGCATCATCTGCTACTGAATCCCTCACATGCAAGAGTGGCTTGTCAATATCATTAATGAAGCCACCATGCAGCTGCCAGAGTGATTCAAGCGGGGGCCTGCCTAATAGGCCCTCAGAGACGACACTGACCAGTTTCTTTGCTGGAATAAGAAGAGCTTATCCACAGTGTTATCTGTATTGTTGACACTAAGTAAAATAACTCCTTGGAAAACTTCAAAATTAGCATTTAAGAATGAAGAGTCATCACAATTATAGCTGAGGTAGCGTGGCCGCAGCCACCCCAGCTCCCTCTTCCACACATCTTCTTATTTGACTGCCCTTGCAGCCAGGGCCTTTCCTCTGGAAGGTTCTGAGCCTGAAGTTTTTATTCTTCAGCCCTGAGGAAAGTGCATCAGATCTGTCTTCACGTGGGCAAAGGGAACAACTGTCTGTGTGGTAGGATATGTTTTTAGCACTTATCCAAGGGGTGGGTTTCTCTCCCAATCTGGGAGAGATTTCCTGCCCACTAGTGTTACCCCTTTATACTTGGTAATGCTGATGACTGCCCAGAGAAGACCACTATTGAAATATACAGGTTACCTGAGTGGATGTGAGTTGATGAGAGGGGCCTATGATAAAGGGAGTGTCAGCCTGAATCGGGGTTATTAAAGCAGATGTCGTACCCCAAGGGGTTGGGTGAAAGGCAGGTCCATGGCACAATGGCTTGATCAGCTCCAGTAATAAAGCAGAGTGGTTCACAGCACCTGAATTTACCACAGCAACAAGGGAAATTGCATTCTGTAGACTTGAGAACTGTCTGGAATCCATGTAGGTTGATAAAGCATCTTGCATCCACAAAATAAAAGAAAAATGGAAGAATAAATTGAGATAAAGGCTTCTCTACTCTTGCATCTACTAAAATGTCCTTCTTTGAGAATGCATATCACCTACCACCCCATTTGTCTTCATCGAACAGTCCCTTAGGATTACCATCAAATCACACTCACAGGTTCATAATCATAGCGTTAATTTTGATCACCTGAAGACCAATATATCTCTTTTAATAACATTCTCATTCGTGGTTTAGGCACATCCTCCCTTTTTATAATAGTTTTATTGTGATATAATGTATATGTATACACTTTGCTCATTTAAAGTGTGCACCTTGTTTTTAATATATTTGTAGATTTGTACGACTATCTACATAATCAATTTTAGAACAATTCCATCATCCTCCAAATTAATCCCATATCTATTAACATTCACTCCCCATTTCCTGCTCATCTTTCCTTCACAGTCCTAGGCAACCAATCAACTATTTTCTGTCTTTTAATATTTGCCTGTTCTGAACATTTCATATAAATGGAATCATACAACAGGAGATCTTTCGTTGTTATCTTACTTCATTTAGCGTGTTTTCAAGGTTGATCCATGTTGAAGAATATATCACCTCTTTATTCTTTATTTATGGCTGAATATATTTCACCATACGGATATACCACCTTTTATTCACCTGTTCATCAGTTAACGTTTGGGCCATTTTTACTTTTTGTCTATAATGAATAATGCTGTTATGAACATTTGGGTACAAGTATTTGTGTGAACATGTGTTCACTTCTCTTGCGTATGTACCTAGGAATAGAATTACTGAGTCATATGGTATCTCATGACCAAATTCTGAGCAACTGACACAGTTTTCCACCACAGCTGCCTCATTTTGCATTCCTGAAAGTAGTCCATGAGGATTTTCATCTCTTCACATCCTGGCTAACAATTATTTCATTAATATTTTCTTTTTATTGTCAAATATTTTAGTATTTGCCTTAATAGAATTTATTTTTAGAGCAGTTTTAGGTTCACAGTAAAATTGAGAGAAAGTTGCAGAGTCCCCACACATCCCCTGCTCTTCCCCAGAGCCTCCCCATCATTGCCACCCTCTCCAGAGTGGGGCACTGTTACAGTTTAGGAACTTACAGTGACACATCATCATCACCCGCAGACTGTATAGTTCACAATGACGTTCACTCTTGGTTTTGTACATTATGTGGATTTAGACAAACGTGTAATGAGATAGAGCCATGATTTTAGCATTATACAGAGTAGTTCAGCTATCCTATAAGCCCCATTGCTCTGCCTGTTTGTCTCTCCCTCACCCAACCCCTAACAGCCACTGGTGTTTTTTCTGTTTCTAGTTTTTCCTTTTTTAGAATGTCATCTAGTTGGAATCATACAATATGTAGCGTTTTCAGATTCATATTTTACTTGGTAATATGCATTTAAGTTACCAACATGTCTTTTTGTAGCTCGTTTCTTTTTACTACTGAATAGTATTCTGCTGTCTAGATGTAACACAGTTTATCCACCCACCTACTGAAGAAACTCTTGGTTGCCTCCTAATTTAGGTAGTTATGAATAAAGCTGCTGTAAACATCTGCGTGCAGGTTTTTGCACTCTCATAAACTTTTAACTCCTTTAGAAAAATAGTAAAAAAGGCAATTGTTGGATTACACGGTAATAGTATATTTAATTTTGCACAAAACTGTCAACCTATCTTTCAAATTGGCTGTTTCATTTTGCATTCCTACCAGCAATGAAAGAGAGTTTCTGTTGCTCCATGTCCTTGTCAGTATTCGGTGTTGTCAGTGTTCTGAATTTTGGTCAGGTTAATAGGTGTGTACTGGTATCTCCTTGTTGTTGTAATTTGCATTTCCCTGATGATATATTATGTGGAGCATCTTTGCAGATGCTTACTTGCCATCCGTATATCTTCTTTGGTGAGGTATTTATTAAGGTCTTTGACATCTTTTATAAATAAATTGTTTTCATATTGTTGAATTTTAGGAGTTCTTTGTACATTTTGGATGACAGCACTTTAACTGAGATGTCTGTTGCAATAATTTTTTCCAGTCTGTGGCTTCTTTTAAATTCTTTTGACAGTGTCTTTTATAGAGCAGAGCTTTTTAATTTTAATGAAGTCCAGCTTATCAATTCTTTCTTTCATGAATTTCCCCTTTGGTGTTCTATCTAAAAAGTCATTGTCAAACCCAAGTTCATCTAGATTTTCTCTTGTTTTTATCCAGGAGATTTAGAATTTTTTGTTTCATCTGTTTTCCATTTTAAGTTGATTTTTTTTAACAAGTGCAAGAATCTAGACAATCTGTGTCTAGATTCTTTTTCCTTTTTCTTTTTTCATGTGGACATCCAGCGGAACCAGTTGCGCTTGTTGAAAAGACTATCTTAATTGTATTGTTTTTGCTCCTTTGTAAAAGATTAGTTGACTATCTATAGGTGGATCTATTTGGAAGCTCTCTGTTGTGTCCCATTTATTTATTGTCTATTCTTTGGCCAATAATACACACTGTCTTGGCTTGTAGCTTTATAGTAATTCTTGAAGCCAGGTAGTGTCAGTTCTCCAACTTCATTATTTTACTCCAATATCGTGTTGGTTATTCTGGGTCTTTTTGTGTCCACATAAACTTTACAATAAGTTTGTCTATAGTCACAAGGTAACTTTCATAACTTTCAGGGATTTTTAGTTGGAATTCCATTGAATCTAGAGATAAAGTTGAGAAGAACTGAACTCTTAACAATATTGAATCTTCCTGTTTGTGAACATGGAATATCTCTGCATGTACTTTGTTCAACTTTGATTTTGTTCATCAGTTTTGTAGTTTTTCTTATATTAATCTTGCACATTTTTTTTTGTTTTTGAGACAGAGTCTTGTTCTGTCGCCAGGCTGGATACAGTGGCACCACCTAAGCTTACTGCTACCTCCGCCTCCTGGGTTCACGCGATTTTCTTGCCTCAGCCTCCTGAATAGCTGGGGCTAACGGTGTGCACCACCCTGCCCGGCTAATTTTTGCATTTTTTGTAGAAACTGGGTTTCACCATATTGGCCAGGATGGTCTCAATCTCTTGACCTCGTGATCAGCCTGCCTCAGCCTCCCAAAGTGCTGGGATTACAGGTGTGAGCCACTGCACCTGGCCTATTTTGTTAGATTTATACCTAAGTATTTCATTTTGGGAGTGCTAATATAAATTGTACTGTGCTTTAAATTTCAGTTTCCACTTATTTCTTGGGGGCATATAGGAAAGTGATTGACTTTCATATACTAACTTTGTTTCCTGCAGCCTTGCTGTAATTGCTTATTAGTCTGGGAAGGATTTGTTGGTCATTTATTTCATATTTTCTACATAGATGATTTTATCACATGTGAACAAAGACAGTTTTGTTTCTTCCTTCTCAATTAGTTGTCTTTTATTTCTTGTCTTACTGCATTAGCCAGGCTGTCTAGTACAGTGTTGAAAAGGAGTGGTACAAGGAGATGTCCTTACCTTGCTCCCTAGTTATTTTCTTTTTTCTCTTTTTTTCTTTTTCTTGTCTGTTTTCTTCCTTCCTTTCTTTCATTCTTATTATACCTGCTCTAGTGGGCATGAAATGGGATTTTATTATGGCTTTGATTTACATATCACTGATGATTAATAATATTTAGCTTATTTCCATTGCTATTGGCCATTTATATATTTGGGAAACACCTATTCAGATAATTTTATTTTAAATTGGGTTGTCTGGATTTCTTTTTTTGTTATTGTTCTTGAGTTTTAAGTGTGACTTATATATTTAAGAAACAAGTCACTTATCAATTATATAATTTGCAAATATTTTGTCTCATTCTATAGCTCTTCTTTTTACTTTCTCACTGGTGGTCTTTAAATACAAAAGCTGATAATTTTGATGAAATCCAATTTATCAGTTTTTTATTTGTTGCTTATACTTTTGGTGTTATATATAAGAAATCATAGCTTAATCTTAGGTCCCAAACACTATGTCTATGTTTTCTTCTAAGAGATTTATAATTTTTACCTTTAGAGTTTTGATACATTTTGAGTTATGTTTTGTATGTGGTATGAGACAGAGGTCTAACTGTCTTCAATTGTGGGTGCACTTCAGTCTGGGCGACAGAGCGAGACACCATCTTGAAAAAAAAATACATATATATATATATACATATATATATACATATATACATATATATATACATATATATATACACATATATATATATATATATATATATATATATATAGTTTTCTTCATCTTCATGAAGGACTGCCATGGAGAAGAAGCACTAGATTTATTTCTGCTGCAAGGAAGAGCTGGAATGAGTAGATGTGCTTTAGACAGGGGGAATGCAACTCGGCATGAGAAAGTCTTTTAAAAACCCTACCTGTTCTACCTTAGAGTGAGCTCCTTGTTGGTTTAATAAACTCCTTTTCATAAGCTTCCTGAATTAGTTATATCAAGTGAAAAATTATACTCGGAAGTATTATGATCTTAAGAATTTAATAAACTTTAATGAAAAAGCAACCTTTATCACTCCTCAAAGTCACCAAAAGTTGTCTTTGAATTAATTTAATTTTATAAGACATGTGCCACCCCACCTTGGGTCTCTTATTTTCTTTTTGTCAAGAGATCAAGATAAACTTTCCACTTAAAAAATACAACACAAAATAAATCTGATTATTCACTGGGGCTGTTCACCCTGCCAAAAAGTTCAGCCTTCAGTGGTGAGGCCAGGCTTCCTCTCCTGCCATCTGTTGAGCCTGGCTTAGCTTCCTGCGAATTTAAATGCTTCCTGTTTCAGAGACTTTGAATTTCCTTTCCCTGGATGCCCCTTCCACCCACAGCAAAACTGCAAGCCTCTCTACTTCTCTCTGCTTTGGCTACTCCTCTTTGCTGTGATGCTAAGTTTTCTTTTCTGGATTTATAGTAAAATTTCTTCTGAGGTGAGTGCAGTGCCTAGAGGAGAATGTTAGTGTATGTTTGCTTTGTTCTTAATTAGCCTCCTTCAAAGAAAAGCTTCCTGGCCTGGTTTATTATCTAGCTTTGTCAGAACTTACCTGCTTTATCTAAACACTTTGAAGAGCCTCTTCACCCATACACTGCCTGTATGCTTTCAATATACATTTTCATAGTACTAGTCAATTGGAAAAAGGTAGAATCAGGTAGCACAGATGTAGGAAGGCGTCATGGTAAATTGCTAATGGTGGTTAGCAGAGAAAAGTGGAGGAAGGGATGGGATGGAATGGAGCTTCACGGAGTGGCAGAAACCACTACCCTTTGGGTTCATGCTGTCTAGTTGCTATTCAGCTTTTGGCCCCAATTCTGCTTCTGGGAAAATTTATGATTGCTATTTTGACAAGTCATCATAAGGTGAGAAAACATGGGTGGAAAAATTCTCCCTGTGGAGTTCTAAATGGTTACAGATAAGTGCTTTTCACTGTCAGAAGTGTGGTTTCCAATACTCAGTGATCAAAACAGAAAGTGCTTTCTCTCTGAAACACTGAGAAGCCCCTAACCCCTTTCAAAACAGGGCATTTTCCCACCTCCCAATCCTGCCCCAACCCTATCAGAGCATAGATATAGCTAATCAACCTGGATTCATTTGAGGAGCTCAATACTGCCTCTTAGTCCTTCGTGGCAGCATCAGAAACATTTCCTCAGCTTCTTGATTCTCACTCCTGAAAACAGCCTTCTCACTTGGCTCTTCCCCTGGGTTTTGAGGACAGTCATAGAGACATTTTTCTCATGTCTGATGTTCCGATGCCCCACCCACCTTCACCTCGCTTTCATCTATTTTTCTCTGTTTGCACCATCATCACTATCATTATCATCATCATGCATTTTATGTTTGGTTTTACTCATGAATGTCAACTCTGGGCTTCGGCCATGCGTTCTAAGGACAAAAACCAAGTCATGAGTGGACATTAACTATGCTGTGTCAGGAAGGACAGTACCACCACTCAGAGAATGGTGCCAGACCTCATCTGGGGTAAGCATCTTGTACAAACTGTACAAGGTAAGGTTGTAGCATCAAACTTATTGGTAATATGCATTGATGATTTAGAAGTATCAACAGGGCAAATGGCATTAGGATTTTGTTTTTAAGCTTGACAAATAAAGGGCTAACAAGAGCAAAGTCTCTTATTTCTTAGAGAAGCAAAATCTGAAGCCCCAAAATATTTCATTCCTCATGTTCATTTACCCTAGGATAAAGATGATATTACAAACAATCAGTAAGATTTTCAAAACATCTCAGGATGTTGGGCCCTAAGTATGAACAAATGACAGGTCAGTGAAATCAAGTAGGAAGCAGTGAAGAACTAAGCCAAGTGTGTTGTCTTCTACAGGAATCAATGGGTCTCGTTTTAATAGAGAGGGGTTGGGGCTGGGTGAATATGGGGATAGTGGAGGGTCCTGGAAGAGCTTTATTGGTTTGGAAACAATTCTCACTCTCTTAATTACCTCCCGATGATGGCTGCAGACAGCAAAGTGGTGGCCCTGCTGAGCTTTTCAAGGTGCTTGAAGTGACTTGGAGCTACACTAAAATAACAAATATGTTATAAATAGCATCAGCTTTACAGGAAGCCACACACAGACAGCAAGGAGAGAGGTGGAAGTGTTTGATTTAAGCCTCTTCTTTCCAAGATTCCCAACTACTTCAGTGCTTAATGAAGGTAGGAGATGGTCTTTGAAAATGCATTAGATTGAGCACTTTAGGATCCCAAATGCACCAGTTGTCTCCCTTACGCATTACTGCCCTGATTCTTCAGTGCACAAGATGAATAATTTACTAAAAAGCACATGTAAGTATTTCTTTATTATTCATTGTAATGAACTGAGACAGAAGTAATTCTCCACTCTGCTGGAATCCCCAAGGGCTTAACCAGTCTGTGCTTTGCTTTCCCACAGTTAATTTGAGTAGAAGGCTACCCTTCTCTTCGTACTTGTGGCCTAAGCAGGCTTGTGCTAGTCGAGGTGTGAGCAGGAAAAGAATGAGCGACCCAGGGTGGACTGAAGGCGAGGGCAACGTGAGGTCAAGTTGTAAGAGCACAGACAGAAGATCCATTGAGTGCCAAGTAAGGAAGTGTTACTAAAGAATCATCACAGAATAACAGGGATCTGTAGCCAGAGTGCTGAGGAAGTGCATACTCATTGCAATAGTAACTTGAGGAGAACACAATTAAGATAGTGCATCGGCTGTGAAGTACAGAGCAAATGATGCATTTTCTATATATGCATTTCTAAAGGGTTATTTCTTCTCTTTTTCTTTTTTTTCTCTTTTTTCTTCATTTTCTCCCCTCTCCTCTTTCTTTCTCAACTTATTGATTTAAAATCCATGATAAGGAAACTCAACTTTCCTTATTTATAATGAAAATTTGGGGTTTCATGCCAGAGCTTCTTAAACCCTCTCAGTTACAAGTTTCTATGGAAGGATCCTCCTCTATAGAGACCTCTACAAGCTCAATCTTTTTTCTTTTTTCCCTGAGATGGAGTCTTGTTCTGTTGCCCAGGCTGAAAGTGCAGTGGCACGATCTCAGATCACTGCTGCAACCTCCACCTCTCGGGTTCAAGCAGTTCTCCTCTGTCACCTTCCAAATAGCTCAGACTACAGGCACCTGCCATCACACCTGGCTTTTTTTTTTTTTTAGTAGAGATGGACTGGTCTCAAACTCCTTACCTCAGGTGATCCACCTGCCTCAGCCTCCCAAAGTGCTGGGATTACACGCATGAGCCACCACGCCCAGCCACAAGCTCAGTCTTTCTTAGTGTTTTGCCCACATTTTGAGTACTGTTATACATTTGAATAAAATGGAGAAGGTTGGAGAAATTCAGGTTACCTTAAGGTCAGACTTCCTGTTCTTTCTGTTGCCTTGGAGCAATTCAGAGAGTCCCAGGAGCTAAGAATATCCTCTTCCTCCCATATTAGCAATCTGGTGGCATTGAATTCTAGGTGACACAAATGAAAAGCAGCAACTCTTGGGGCCTGAACTGGAAACATTTGCAAAAGTTAACCCCGTGGCCTTATTGCCTCCAGGGAATATCTCTCTGGGACTTTCGTGGCCCAAGGAAAGAGTTTTGCCTGCTTTCTATTTTTATTTTTTAAAAGAGATAGTTCACATAATCTGTATAAAATAAGGCACTATTCTGGAAAAGATGATTGGCTTATTAAAAATATATAGCATATATTTTTAAACAGGCAGAGTTGACATTCTACAGGAGCAATGCTGTATGAACGGTGAAGACTTCACCTCCCATCCCTCCTCCGCCATCTGTCTCTGCCCATCTGTCTGTTTCATGAGAGTTTATTTTTAAAAACTCAAATAAGGTTTTGTTCAGATGTGTAATCTGTTCAGGATGGCGCAGGAGAATCAAGCAAACTCATTGGCCTCCTTGGCCATTAAGCCGCAGTAACCTGAAGACACACAAGTTCTGTTTTCTAAACTTGAGGCCTCACACTCTATGGGTTGTGACTAGAAGGGATCGATGTCCTGCTTAATTTTCCAAACTCTATAACTGATGTATGTGTAGATGGAGAGACGAACACTAGGAAAAGTTAAAATTGTTATAAGGTTTGAGGTGTCATTATTCTTTAGTTGTACGTAATTACATAAATATAATAGCAAACATTTATTGACTATTCACAATGCTCCAGAACTGTGGTAACAGTGCTAAAAAGAATAGTTTTTTTGCATATTCACTACAATCTCCAGTTTTTCTACAAAAAATATTTCTAAATGAGAAAACTGATACAGAGGATCAGGAGTCTAGTAAATTACAGACCTGTGACTGGAACTCATATACTTCTTATTAAAATATTTATTATCTTACCCCATATGCTACACAGAAATTTTATGGATAGAATAAAAGAAAATCAATGTTCAGTATATTTTTTGTTTCATAAATAAATCAGTCCTTTAGCAGTCCTGGGTGAGTTTCATTTGAACCAAAAAGGGGAGGAGGTTTGTTTATGCACAATTCTGGAGAAAGAAGAATGGCCTTTGAGGTTTTGCCTGTCTTTGGGATTCTGTGATCCTGTACATTATGTGTAGGAAGGTATTTGTAGGGAAATCTGTGGGCTATAATTTCTGCAGTGCCGAAGTCTTTGCTCCCACGATACCTGTGCTGGAGACTGTGGCTGACTTGTGCCATTCTTCAAAAAGATATCAAGCTCCCCAGACTCTCTGCTTTTAATTTAAAATTTTAATTTATACTTTTCCATGGATGATACTGAGACAGACATGGTCGTGAGTAAATATGTCAGGATAATCTATTGAATGGAATTAAAATGGTGTGTGCTTGGGAAACATTTTAATTTCATCTTGCTCTCTTCTTTGCCAAGTATAATGAACAAATTGGGAGGCTGAATTTTAAAGCTGTTCAGGATGTGGAGGAAGGGAGGGCAGAATCAGAGCCAGATGACAAATAAATAACAGGAAATGTTCTGGGTGGCTTCTTAAGGCATCCGTGACTAGTCAGTGGGCAGCTCCCTAAAAGGCTGTATATAACAGGCAGGCAGGTGTGAGTGCTATGCCTTCATTGCCTTTTACAACTTCACATGGAACTCCAAACCGTTGGTGATGACCAGAGGAACTGGATATTGGGAAAGAAGGAAAATGGAGCCGGATATTGGGAAAGAAGAGATGTTTTATCATTCTTACCTTAAAAGACACTTTTCTTCTATACCCAAAAGCTCATTGCTTCTGAAACGACTTTGCCTTGTACTGTAGCACTACCATTTAAGTTAGTCACAGTGAAAGAAGGTGTACCAAAATGTGTCCCAAGACACACCAGCCAGACTGTGCCTCTAAAAGAAGAGATGACAATACCCTAATGGCTTGCTCAGTGCATTTTCCTGTGGTGATACCATTTGCTAAAGTTTGTGCTTATTCATCTGTTCTAAGTTGCAACCCCATTACTGACTCTAAGAAACTGCTTCACCAGTTAAGGGTATCACCTTGGGTTGGGAGTAAGGCCCTTAGAATAATTTTGCCTTTTCCATGGTGCCCTGCAGTATCTGTGTAGTGAATATGTCCTTAGGGAACTGGACACATTCTCTGAAGCTCCTTAGCCCATTCACCTGTGATCTGGTTCCCATCACTCCATTTCCCTCATTTCCTTCAGTGCTGACATGGTTTGCATCTAACTCCAGGAATGCCTCAATCTGCTTGAGAACGGTTCTTCTAGACTGAGCAGTGTCCTGTTTATACACTGAAGCTGCCCAAGACAAGGACACTGGTGCCTAAGCTATTGGGGCCTGTGGGCCAACTGAATTCTCTTTCAGGTGTGCACAATTGTGTTGATTGATCTTTCAATTATGTATTTTTAGAAATACAGCATTTCACCAACCACAAGACATCAATCTAGAAACCAGCCCATCAACCACTTTGTCAACACACTATGAAAAAGTCCTGATCAAAATAAAAAGTTAAAGTTGTCTCAGTGGCTATAGCCGAGAAAATAAACCTCAGAGGGAAATGAAATCCCACTGCAGAATTCTACATAGGCTGGGTATAGAACACTTCTGGAGAGTAAGAAATTTTTGAAAAAAATAGAAAATGTTACTAGAAGTACAAGAATCAATAGGTAGACTGGAAGAGCCCCAGATGGATTAGCTAGGTAATGCTAAAAATGTGAATTTCGTGTTATTTCTGATTAGCAGCACTTCAACATCCATTCTTTATAGATTTGAAAATATAGAAGGAGAAGGCATCAGAAATCCTTGGAAAGGATATGCGAATGTATTCACTATCACTTGGTTAAACTCACATGCACTCTCCGATCATAAAGCTTGAATTATATTTGTCCAAATGAAACAACAGAGATCTCTGACAGTAGTAATAGAGCAGGCACTGTTTACGAGGTATAATTCCTATTCTTTACACACATCACTTTCTTCAGTCCTTACAGTAGCATTGCATAATGCCATGAGGTAAATACATTCATCTCACTTCACAGACGCACAAATGAAGATTCTGAGTTTAAATGAAATGCTTGCCTTAGTGCCCTCTGTTTGTAAGTGGCAGAGCCAACATCTGCCCAATGACAGGCCTTCTCCTGAACAGCACAATATGTTCATATTATCTCTATAATGCTCAACTTATACATTTTGCAAAAGCTCATAAAGAAATCTCAACTCTCATCATTTTTGATATTGTCAATATGAACTTAGAAGACCTAACTGGTCTCTAAGTAACTTCACATCCCCCATCATTGACAAGGGTGACTATTACTCATTCAACACTTATTTCAGCTTTTCATCATGTACAATTTCTTTCATTCCAGCTGATTTGCTCAAGGACTTCATTAAGACTTCTAATGCATTGAGCCTACGGCATTCTCTGTATCCATCAGCCTCTCCTTTCTTCACTCTTCTTATTCAATATTTTTCAATTCCTGTAATCCCCACCTTCCTCTCTGTTGCTCACCTGGGGTAATCCAACACTGGATGAACCCATCATCTACATTCTCTGTGCTTGCAGCTGGGCATTGCTGGAGAATACCCTCAAAGCTAGCAGAATACTGTCACTACAAATTCTTGACCACCAACTACAAATTGGACCTCAACACAGCCTATAAATCCCACTGTAGTTCCCTAGTAATTTTCCTGACATTTTCTGCAATAGTTATTTCACTTTTTTGCATCTTTCATCCCCTTTCTTCTGTTCTCCTATTTACTTTCAACTGATAACTTGGTCTTCTACTTGGAGAAAAGAGAAAACATCACTCAGTTCCCTCCTGGCTTTCCTATAGCTGGATCCACAAAGCTACCCATGTTTCTATTATTTTTTCTTCTCTTGCGATACAGCAGATGAAGCATCTTTCCTTCACGTGCTTCACATCTAATGTTTTCTCACTTCCCCTGTAACTTTTATCTGACAGTTATCCCGTTTCTCCTGCATTAGCACTTGCTCCCATTGATAAGTTCATTCTCATTAGTTACATACTGCAATGTAAGAAGTCCTGGTCCTTGTCTTATGCAGTTTTGTTTCTACTGCCGAAAATCAGGCTACTCAAAGTGCATTAAGTTCTCAGCATGGGGGCTTGTTGAAAATGCAGACCATAGTCCCCACCCAATTTAGTGAATTAAGATGCATAGGTGATATGTGGGCTAACAAAATGTTAAAACATCCCAGCACCCAATAGATACTCAGTAAACATTTGCAAAATGAATTAATTAGTTCCCAAGTGTTCCTCCTCTTAAAACAACAAAAAAGCAAAACCAAAAACTCTTTGAAGAGCCTAATTCCCTCTACCTCTGTGTCTCTTCCCCACTCCATTTTGCTGTCAAAGTTTGTGAAAATGTTGGCTGCCAGTATTTCATCAACCTCTCATGCCTCATTCTCTGATGACTCCTTCCTTCACTCTGGCTCCCTCAAGCTCTTCCTTAAGTTGCAAACCCTCTTGCCATGCGACTGTACTCTGACATCTATAGGGATGCCATAGTACCTTCCATATTCTTTCTGCCTCTGGCCCTGCTACAATCTCTTCTTCAAAGGAAGTCCAGCTATTCTCATAAAACACAAGCCTTTACTTAAACCTATGCAGACTTTTTGCCATAGAGATGTCCACCGCTGCATCTTCGTGGAACACACCCACGCCCTTGGCTATCTTGCTTGAACTACTCTGGCTTCCACGCTATTTCTTACCTGAGTCAATCTCAATCTCAGACCCTGCACACCTGCCCCGCCTTCTATCTAAGATGCTATCTATACTCAACACATGTGCTCAGTGTTTCTTCTGAGTTATCAGCCTTAGACATTAATCTGTTAATCTAACAATTATGTTACTTCTTCAGAGTGGCCTAGTCTCTAGACTGCACGTGTGAGTAAGGGCTTGCCCATGCCCCCAACTACATGACCATCTGATGTGATATGGACATGTGTTTTCTCCAAACCTTATCTAGAAATGTGAATCCCAAGCTTGGAATGGGGCCTGGGGGGAGGTGTTTAGGTCATGGGGATGGATTCCTCATGAGTGTTATGGTGCCCTCTCAGCAGTAATGAGTGAGGAAGGGTTTCTGGGTCTGTTAGTTCACAGGAGAAATGATTGCTTAAAAGAGCGTGGCATCTCCTCCCCTTCTTTCATACTCCCCCTCTTGCCATGTGATGCCAGCTCCCCTTTCCCTTCTGCTATGATTGGAAGCTTCCTGAGGCCATCACCACAAGCAGATAGTGGTGCCATTGCTTCCCGTACAGCCTGCAGAATCGTGAGCCACATAAACCTTTCTTCTTTATAAATTACCAGTCTTATGGTGATGGAAATGAGCTACAACCATCCTAATTCAGCTTGCACTCATGTATGAGTGTTCTGTGACTTTGTTCATTGCATATCGCTACTACAAAGCTGCAAGCTTCAGGAGGGTAGAGATGGGGAGTCTGCTCAAGGCCCTATTTCTAGGGCCTGGCATAGTGTCCGGTCCTTCGCAGGTGCTTACTAAACATTTGTTAAACAGATGGACAAATGCATACTTTGTATTGTATCCATGAATGTGATAGGGTGCCTTTGTAATACTCTTGTGTCCTATCATTTGTCTGAGATAATAAGGTCCTTGAAAGCAGGCACTGTCTCTTTAGATGGTTTTTGTTGTTATTTTTATTTCAACCTTGCCTACCTCTTCTTGGGAAACTAAGAATCTGATCTCCTTAACACACCCTATGGATTTATAAAGTGACTTGGAGCCTGGCTCAATCATTCATTATTTTGTTCAGAGCTTTCTCTGGCCTTTCTGCCTACCTTTACTTTTTATAATTATGTTTCACTACCCTACGCTTTACTTCTGTTACCAAGATAGGAATTCTCCTCCTCTCTCCTCCCAGAGCCAAGCAGTTTAACCCCTCTTTTGTAGTTGTAAGCAATTTCTGCTTCTTTGTGGAGCCATCTTTCCATATAAATCACTCCCTTCATTTTCCTTCACCGCATCAGATGCTCTGTTCTGAGTTGCCGTCAGCAGGGCTGCCTCACTTGCGTGGTGTGGGAAATTGCTCTCTGCATTCAGGTAGAGCCCTCGCTGTGCTTGTGGGGACCAGAGATTCCCCTTGTTTGCATCAGGACACAATAAGCAATTTCTGGTGGACTCGTCTATCATCAGACATGGCTGAAACCGCAGCAGATTATCATCCAGTGGCTGATCTCCTGCCTCCGGGGATGCCGTTTTCAAGAAAGGCTGCAACCTTCCCTGGTTGTATTTACACTACTCTATATCTTCACATAGCAGGGCCCTCACGTTGAAGGCATTAGTGTGCTTTCTCTGCATAAGTTTCCCTCTCCCTCTGCACACACATACACGTGCACACACACGTAGGCATGCATACTTCCTAGGTATTAATGTGACATCTCCCCTCCAGCTGGTGTTAGTGTGGCGCTGCCTTCCAGTATTCCAGCGAGCTGCAAATGTCATGTTATGCCAGACTTCAAAGTCAACCCCTTGCACTACTAAAATATTTTTGTGCAGTACTCTCCTTAAGTAGCTCTTATCCCTCACCATTTTTCTGCAGAGGCTTTCAGATACATTTTCAACCAATATCTTATCAGCAAATATTAGCTCTAGCAGTTATTACTCTCGTTGCATTTCCGACTATCTGAATCATAAAGTTTTCCCTTACATAATTTAGGGTCCTTGTTGATTCTCTGAAGTTGGCTGTATTTGTAACTCAGGAAATAACTGAGTAAAATCTCCTGGGGAAACAGCTTTTACAATTTAGAATACCTTGGGAGTTGATCTAAAAGTACTTCATTTTGGCTTGCCTGCTCTTTTCTTTAAAAACACTATTTATCATTGGTTTATGAGTTCATTAAAGCAAAAATTTCCTCCTAGCTTTTGAACTGGCATTATTAACATATTTTAATACATAGTAAAGTTTTTTTAACAAAAATTCAATTAACTCTCAATTTATGAAAAAAGCAAATGACAAAACAAAAACCAAAAAGTTACAAGATAATATGGAGGAATGTATTAAAAAAGTAAATTCAGAGAAATGCATTTCAGGCTTTACAATTCGACCCAGCATTTCTTAAATTGAGGACTCTTTAGAAGACCACTTTAAAAGCACGGGTCAAGGATGGGATGAGAGACAAGATTTTCATGCATTCCCCATGGTAGCTATAAAAAAAAACAACAACTTTATATATGTGCAATCGTAATACTAGGTATAAATGCCTTAAGCTTACACTCTATGACTGTAACTTCTGAAATATATATGTAACCACTAAAATTTAAGCTTGGAACATTAACTTAATGGAACAGGTGATATTATATTAAAATTAAATCTCAAGTTGCAATGTGGATGTGGCACTGACTAGTGTAAGGCTTCCTCTTCTGACTTCCTCGAGCATCCTGTGATGATGAAGTTCTCCTTCCACAGTGGCTCATTCTGGTGCTTGGGAACCTTCATTACTACATTGGACCCTGCATCATTTAGCTTTTGCTGGTAGGAAGACGTCACTGACAAAGCAAGTCACCTCTGTATTTTTGTCATTAGCTTGAGATGATGTGAGGAGTTCTCAATGTGCCAGTGTGGTGGACACAAATGCACACCTGAACATTTAAATTTAATTGTCGTCATACCACATCTAGCATAGGTTTATATGACAGATCTCCCAATTATAATAGAAATGAAAACACTAAATTGGAAAATATACATAAAGAGCCCATGGACCCTGTGTGTGTCTATGTATGGTTAGATACAGACAGAGATATAGATTCAGATATCCTGCAGAAAGACACATATATGTCCTCACATATATGTTGCCTTATGTGGGTTCTTTGATGCCCATTTGAAAAACATTGTCTTACATCTTTTATCATTATAAACATGTATTGATGACCTACTAGCTGCTGGGTAGAAGCTGGGATAATTTACAGTTTAACAAAGGAGAGTATAAATAATTAAATTCAGTGACATAAGCTCTATGAAGAGTCTAGAATCTTTGGTATTATCCCTATATTACAAAGAGATTGGAGGTTTAGGATGATGAGTCTGAATTAAAGATTTAACTACATTTGCCATAGTCTACTAATTAAAACAGCACTCTGTTTTAGGTATTATCACCATAACAAAGGAGGAACCATAAAGGTATTTTCTAGTTAACACTCAGTTTATCAGAATATTGATTATCAATTCTCTGAACATTAACATCTAAAAAGTGATCAATATATGAAGACACCATTTGTGAGGCTGGTTTAAAAGACTTGTTCTCCAGCTATACAGATCACCCGAATGTTCCTGCTGCTATCTGTGCGTGCATGTGAGGTGAGAATTTCATTTTAAAGTTAGATATAATTTTCAGATGTGCAACTTACTGCACTCAAGCTTAGAGTTAGAAACTGTCGAATGCCACCATTCCACATCTCGCATGTAGGCCATGGAGGGGCATTTCCAGAGAATTCTGTTCCAAATATGTTCAGAGTTCCCATGATACACTCTCCGTTCCTTATCCTGTTTCATTTTTCTCTGAGCATCATCCTGAAACCAATATATCTAGACATATGTGTTTTCTTCGCCTCCCACTAGGGGCAGTAATATAGTGCAGGAACTTTGTCTGCCTGCTCCTACTGTGTTCTCTGCTCCTAGGAAGTTATCTCGTGTACCTTAGCCACACTCATTAGATATCTGTTAAATAAACTGTGGTACTTTCTTCTCCTTTTTTTTCCCTGCATTTTCAAAGACAAAATACAAAAACAGAAGTAAAAAACACAAAACCTTTAAAACTGGCTGATTTTACTTTGCAGTAATTACTTTGATTAACATTACAGCCTGTCACTTGCCTGGTTTCTTTAAGGTAGTGAGTGGTCTCCAAGAGGAGTTCCCAGAACCGCCATATCAATATCCACTGGGAACCTGTTGAAAATGCATATTCTTGGTCCCTCCAGTTCCAGGAACCAAAAGCTCTTTGGGGACTGGCTTCAGCAATCTGTTTTTGATGCACAGTAAAGGTTGAAAATCGCCGCTTTAAGGCATGGATTTCCCTAACTGCACCTCTTCCTCCGAAAACAAAACAAAAACAACTCTGAATCTTAACCCCAGGGTACATATTCAGAAAAATCCCTGCCTTCTGATGTCTTTCAGGCATTTCTTTGCTCTTCCAGACTCTTACTTACACCTTCTTTCCTCATGCAAGGCTAGAAGTTAAGAATGTATACAAGTGTCTTCCAGATAGCTTTCCTTTCCTCCTATCTGTACCTCAGGTTCCTCATCTGTAAAATGTGGATTTAATATTAGTATACATCTCAAAGGGTAGTTGATGATTGAACTTTTTGATATGTGTAAAGTTCTTACAGTTCTTACAACTATGCCTGGTGCAGTACAAGCGATATATAATTTTAGAGGTTATTTGTGATGTAGTTGTAATGAGTTCTGCTTTACCAGGGATCAGTAGGAAAGGTGAGCTTGGAATGTAAGAATTTTAAATATCTGAAGTAATTTCTAAGAGATCAGAAAGTTGTCATTAACCTTCCTCAACTTGCCTCTTGGCTCCCCCTTATTCAACATCAAAAGTGTTCCCCTCTGTGCTTCTTGTTAATGAGGGTCCAGGACATGGCCACAGACAGCAGGGAAGGGACCCGATTTTAGAAGCGCACTCAAGCCAATCTTTTAAGTCTTTCCCTAGGGAAAGACTTCTCTTTCCTGCTGTTCAGAGGACCTTCCTTGGAAGAGTCCTATGGTGATGGAGGGAAGCATGAAGCCATGAAACTCCATTTTCTTCTAAAGCACAGCAACATCATGAGGATAATAACTTTCATCAACTGACTTCATTGTTTCATCAGTTTCTCTGTTGTTAGGTTCCGAGAACCAAACAAACTGTGAACCATCTTTGTCCATTTAGAGAGATGGCTTTTCCTCAGTCACTCTTTTCTGTTTCCACTCATGCCCATAAGGGGGCCCAAGTTCAAGAGCAAGTGTACTGGATCATGGCCAAGGTATAGGTTTTCCAAGGGCTGTGAGACCAGGGCACTGAGAGTGTGTTCTGGCCCAGAGAGTAGTTTTGGACTGATCTATTTCAAAGTCCACCTAAGCTTACTCAAGCCTGTGGTTATTTGCACTGGTTTTATGCACCCTCAACCTGCAGTGGTTGGTCCTATACGAGGATAATGATCGGATTCAGGAAATGCCCTTCAAAGATCTCAAATTCCCTGAAGTTGAGTAAGTGCCTGAAGTTGCAATGTAATTCTGCATCTCCCTTCTGACAGTTCCCGTTTCACACATTGTCCAGGAGACAACCTTGTTTCACTTTCTTTGAAACCTCCATCACCCGACTCTCATGGAACAGAGTATCACTCTTGAAGGAGAGTCCCACAGAAGCGAAGCAGGGCAGCACTCAAGGCAGTGGCGCATGATTACATCAGGAATAGATTCACGGCAAAGCCAGTGCCTTTTCCATCTTGAGTTAGAACTCAGAGATGAGATATGTTCTGTCAGAAGGCACTGGGATTTAGCATATTAAAGCAAACAGTATTTTGTATTTTCTCAACATTTCTGAGTGTATTGGGTTAAACAAGATATTTCCAGTAAAAGAATAACATCTCTTTAGAGTCATTTGATGAGGACTGGTAAAATGTTATCGTATACTTTCCAGATACTGAGAAATTGAATGAATCTAATACTGGATTATAAACCCCTTTGCAAGTCAGGTATTTTCCAATTCATTGCGTTAAAAGAAATTGAAAGAGGAATTAATTGATTTGTCAGCTGCGAGACCATTAAAATTATCTTTGAAGTTATATTACTATGTGATTTTTGGCATATATCTTGGAAAGCATTCAAATAATTGAGTGGCACTGCTATGCACAATTTTCATTTCCATCTTCTTATGTGAACAAGGTTTTTCTAAAAATGAAAGTAGAAATAAAATTGATCCTGAACTCCATCTCATTCTAGCAGTAAGTGATATTTATCTATGGCATTTAAAAAAGGGGCTATCCACCTAATTAAAAGCTATATTTCTAGTAAATTTACTTTTTCATGTTTAATTATTACTTAACGAAATGTGCTATGTATTTATGTTCTATCAATTCTATATTTGTAATGATCATTCATTTAAGAAACATATTATTGCTTAAAGTTTTATGGTTATAGGACATAAATTTAAATTGCAATCTCTATATATTTTTAGTTGCAAATAAATATGACAAGTGATCAATAAAAGACTTTCAGGCATAAATTATAGTTTTTCTGTAGAAGATATATACTGGAAATATAAGTTCCAGTTTAAAAAGGAATAATTCACATATTATGACTTTTAGAAAAAGAATTAGTTTCTGAATTTTGAAAGTGGATAATCATGAGTATCAATCACTGTGATATGCAGATTCTACTGAACAAAAATACACACACACGTACACACACACAAGGAATTCTGTGACTTAAAAAAAAAGTTTTAAATGTGAATATTTTCTAAAGACCAAAAAATTCATCCTTTTGAATTGTAGCTTAAACAACTTTTTATGGCAACTTAAAAATGTGCAAGGGGTTACAAAACTGTGCAAAATTAAAGCAAGAATATTTGTTTGCAGTTAGTCACTTGGGTTATATGGTGACTAGAAGACCATACACTAGAAGGGACTAGAACACCATGACCTTCCCTCAGTCTCAATTTAGCATCTGCTTCCAGGCTTGCCGAGTTTTGAAATTCTACTATTTGAAATTTCTTTAGTAGGAATTCTTCAAACAGATATTTGTCCTTTATGAAAATTCACCTATCCTTAGGAAAGGTTACACATTTGGCCTTATCAGTCATTTGCAACTGAGAATGAATAAATTTATCATATTTTTTCCCTAAGAAAAACCTTTGAAAGTGGGGAGCAGAGAGGATCCATTAGGTTTAAGATCCATTAGGTCTTCATAAGGGCAATAGAAAAATGCTATGGAAGTAAGAATATAACAGGAAGAGAAGTGAGGTGCCTCATGGTGTGGAGGAGGTAACGTGACTTCATTTTTTCTTTATACCAATGACATTTCTATGATGAGGGGAAAGAATCATTCGATGGCACCTAAATTATCGGGTCCTGCTGGTGAATGCAGTTGGGTCCTGGAAACTCACTTACCTAGAAAGCATGCAGACTTAGATCTGTAACTACTGGAGTGCAAGGGATGCCTGTGGTCAAATAAAAAAGTTTCATTGGAATATTAGAGTATAATTCTATTGCAGGTGAAAGCAGATAAACACAAACTTCATACAAGTTCATGTATGTGTATAAAAAATAAGATGTACATAGAGATGTAACAAGCTGCTACCAGATCACCGCTGGGTGCTGGGCATTGGTTAGCTGGGCCTGTATCATCTTAGTATTATTTACATGTATTATTCACTTTGTATTGTTCACATGCTTATTTAGAAAAGAACAATCTCTTCCCATCATATTGTGAGAGTACCTAACACTCTCCCCACCCAACTTCTCAGTGGCTGAAGGGCAGATGGGCCAGCTCATATAAAAGCCTGGGTGACTGGAAGGTGGTATTACTTTTATTCTTCCTACCAACCAGTGAAAAGACCGCCCTAGATCAGGTGTTTTCCCCATTCCAGAAGGCTGTGGTTTTGGTGCGTGGAGACCCTGAGCCGTGCAGGCCAGGTGAGACTGGCCATTTGGCCAGGGCCTGACCTCGCCTCTGTGGTAAGTGTCTCTGGGGTCCTTCGTCTCCTGAGACCTGCCTGCAGAATCTCTGCTGCCAGCCAAGTGTTAGGTCACATTCAGTGAGGGAAGCCATGCCTCTTCCCTGTGTTCTCCTCACCTGCAGGCATTGGACTCCCGTCCCTCCTCTCTGCCAGGACATCGGCAGGGCTGGTTGTCATTGTGCATTCCTGTGTGCAGCATGGAGTGATGAGTGTGCACTCATGTTTAGAAAGCATTCTGTTTCCTCCTGCTTTCATCCCCATGTTCTCCGTTGCTGGGCACATGTGCAGACGTCCGGCACATTCAGTCCTGTATCAGGCCTGACAGCCCGCAGGCCATCCACACCGACACACAGGTCTCCTTTGTGTTCATAGCTTCAAATTATTGAGCAGAGTAGCTGGGAAGTGGAGCACAGCTCCCTGCTTTGATAATAGCCTTGTTCTCTCTCCGGATGGGGCAGGAGTGTATGAGGAACAGGGACTCAGCTGATAATTTTCTTCTTTCCTCTCCTGACTTCCTAAGACACAGTTCTGACTTCCTTAAAAAGTGTTGGCTTTCTACGGTGAATTTTACCAACCCGTGTTATAACTGTAGTTTGCAGGCTTTGGGCTGCTTAGGGGTATAAGGAGATTGTCAATACCAGGGAGGTCTGGAGGTAAATATGTTCAATTTTTGATTAACTACCAGTTAAGTATTTGCTTTGTGGATTATCTTTGACCTATTTGAAATACTGATCCACTTTCTCTGCCATGTGCCCCTGGGCCAATTCTCCCGCAAGTTGTAAATGTGCTCAAGAAACATAAACTAATTTTCATCCAAATCTAGGGGAAGAAAATAAGAGAGAAAGAAAATGTATGGCAAAGATAGTCACACAGCATGTCTCCAACTCGAATAGAAATGATTTTGTATTGTCAGTTCTTCAAGATGATTCAGACCACTCTTAGTTTATATTTAGGATGTTCCATCAATAATTGGTTGCTTCCTTTTAGCACTGTGTTGTTTCAATTACTCCTCAAAATGCAATACCGTATTTATCATATTATATAATCTCTCCACTCTCTCTCTTTCCCTTCTTCCTCCTTCCTCCACTCCCTGCCTCACTGCAGGTGTACCATAGATGACCGGGTCACCCGGGTGGCCTGGCTAAACCGCAGTACCATCCTCTACGCTGGGAATGACAAGTGGTCCATAGATCCTCGTGTGATCATTCTGGTCAATACACCAACCCAGTACAGCATCATGATCCAAAACGTGGATGTGTATGACGAAGGTCCATACACCTGCTCTGTGCAGACAGACAATCATCCCAAAACGTCCCGGGTCCACCTCATAGTGCAAGGTAAGTCCCAATTGAACCTGGGATTGCCATTCCTGTCAATGATAGAGGGGAAGAACAAGTTGGTGTTTGTTCTACTCGTGTATGAAGACACAAAAGTTATCTTCCTCTGTTGAATCCAGAGTTTGAGTATATATCTTGGAATTGTTCCCATGTAATGGGTACTTAATTAAGTACTGAATATATTCTAAAAGTTTCTAAATGTTATCTCTAGTCCTTCTGTTCTCATCAATAAATTTTGTACCGTGTGCTGATTGAGCTCTCATAAGTTACTTAGCACTCTGGAGGTGGGATGAAATACATTCAAATGTAGATCAATATGGTACTACTCTCAGTGCCTTCTAATTCTCTTGGAGACTTATTTCATAATAAAAGACTAATAATGCTGATGAGAAACCAGGTGATGTGACTATTTTTGCATAGTTGCTGGTCATGTGTGCTCTGGAGGGGTCTCTGGGTGCTATTTAGGCAGGTCTTCCCTGGCATTGCTGCTGTGTTTAAAAACTCTTTTATAGCTCCACAATGGATCCCAGACCCAAGAAGGAAATTAGTCAGAATGATATCTGCAGGTCAATGTTGGTAATAAATTCAGAGAATTTTAAAAAGGGGGAAGGAGGAAGACTTAGCATCTTCTCCCATTCTCCTTTAAAAATTTGAATCAGGATAGCCCAGAAACTGTATCACATGTGCATTTTAAAATAGTTTTTCATTTAAATTTCATATTACACCTTAAAAATGGGGCTGAAGAAATGTCAGATTCTCAGATATTAAATATTAAGAATTAAAACCACATGCAGATAGCAGTTCCAAGAATTTGAGAACTGTTGTAAAGCAAGGCAGCAATCCAAATGAACTTATTCTGAACTTGACCCCAACTATCATCACCATGTAAAGCAATTTCTGTCAGGTGTTGGCTCATGGCAGGAATCAAGTTCTAAGCAGATTAGTTCCATTACCCAGTGACACATCCTTCCTCCACCAAATGAGAGGTTCAGGTGGACTTCTTTCAGAGCCTCCTTTGCAGATATCTTGAGGACACACGGAGCTCTCAGAAAGGGTCCCTATGTGTGATTTCGTCTTTAGCATCCGTCTTTTCTCAGATCCCATCTGTCATACATTCAATACATTTTTCTTTTTAGTTAGTGAAATGTATATGACATCTTTGCTTAGCTAAGATAGATTCTTCATTTATGATTAAAAAAAAAAGACCTAGATGTTGCTCATTTCAGTTGGTTTCCTGGAGAGCAGTTGTGTCGGGGCTGTCTATTTATGCTTCAGTCACTTGCACAATTCAGGTTGCCCATTCTTTCCTTTTGGCGCAAGCAGCCAGGCCTGCCTCTGTAGCCATTTGTAATGGCATGTGTGGGGCCAGAGAGCTGTCTGCTGCCACTGCTGTTTCCCAGCAGTCCCTGGCACTGCCATGCTTCCTGAAGCTTTGCTCCTGCCCAGCCTCCAAGCCCTGCTCTCCTTCTTGCATCGCCTGCCATCCGACAGACGTCTACAGACGCTGTGGGTTTCCACCCTCCATACAAGTCCACCCATGGCTCTCGAACGACAAGACTGCCTGCCATCTGGAGATCAAGACAACTGTCAGATCTGATACTTCTCCTCAGAGCACGACAGAGGCACTTGGTGAGATCAGTCCTCGGAGATAAGCTGGGGTATCTGTTGAAAATTTCTGGGGGTGTAGGAAACAAGAGACTGTGAGCTCTCACTACCCCCCCCGCCTGCACCTGGGCTTGGTTCCAGAGGAGCTGACATTCTCAGCATCAGAAGTGACACCTCAGTGGCACCTCTGTGACCCTGACAGCAAAGTTATCTTCAAATTCAGGAAATGTGGCACTGAAATAATAAATAACTGCCAGGCACTGGAGAGAGACTCAAACCGAGCAACCCTATCCCTGTTCAAGAAATAAGATAGATAATGTAAGCACATCAAAGTCAATGCACAACATAATGGGCTGGGGGGCTGAGTGACAGGGAAGGATGTCCTCCTTAACACATGTTGAGCAATCCCTTGGGTGGGATGTGGTAGCCTATGGTGTCTCCCTGTGGGCCTCCAAGCCTCAGCTCAGAAAAAGTCTGAGAACAGTGTGGCATCTACTCTAGGGGTTAGCTCCTCAGTCTCCACATTCCAGGCCAAGTGACTTTTGGGCTCCACCCCTCTGAGGTGGCCTGGGAAGTCCAGAGGCAGTCAGCATAGGTGGGGATGGGAGGGGGGGAATTTCTTTTTGGGAGAAGATTCTCTCAGGGTGACATTCTCTTGAGGAGGACCTTCTCTTGGGGAAGATCTTCTCTTGGGGTTGATGTTTTCTTGGGGAGGAGATTCTCTTGGGGAAGATCTTCTCTTAGGAAAGAGTCTCCTTTGGGGAATATCTTCTTTTGGGAATGACTTTTTTTTTTGCAAAGGACATTCTCTTGGCGAGGATCTTCTCTTGGGGAGGAGTTTCTCTTGATGATGACTTTCTCTGGGGGTGGAGCTTCTCTTTGGGATGATGGAGCTTCTCTTGGGAAGAACCTTCCCTTTGGGGTGATGTTCTCTTGGGGAGACATTCTCTTGGGATCCTTGGCAGGTTGGTTTGTACCTTTACTGAGAGGTCATAGAGAAGAGGTCAGAAACCTAAATTCTTTCATCTTGCTTAGTGATGCAGTGACTTCCTCTTTCTTTGGAAGGCAGTTGAATTAACAGAAGGTGGATGTAGAGACCCCACTCCTCAATTAGAAAGAAGCCCCAGAGTTCTCCTCCCAGTAGCCATCGGCTTTTGTCCAGTCTACAGATTAATTTTTCAGAGTTAGTGTTAGTTCAAGTTAGATACAGATAATGAAAGTTTCCTAATCCTCTTAAAGAAAATTTATCTGATTGAGTAGAAAGCTTTTGGTAGACAATAAGGCATGTATAAAATTGAGGCCTAATCTCTCCTTTAATTTTAAACTGCTAATGGGTATTGATTTTGCAATGAGAAAAACAAAAAAATTTCCGAGCTGCCATTTATCTGTTTATAAAAATGAAAAGGTGTTTATGTATCTTCTATCCATTTGAGAAGGTGGGAATCTCATTCCGTCTGCCAACCAGATGCCATCAGCAGAAGGGAGTGCAGGCTGACGGGGCCCAGCTGGGTGGTCCCTCCTGTCATGGGAGCAACTGAGAGATACTCCAACCTCTCTGCCTGCCCTTTCCTGTTGTAGAAGGTGGCCTTTGCCACATATCTGATGAAACTAATTTCCAAATCCTTCTCTTTGAGAATAGAAGCTGCCTTCATTAAAATAGTGTTGCTGATACCTGGGGTACATCTCAGCCACTGAGGGGATCAGTGCAGGCACCGTGTGAGCATGTGATAATGTGATCTAGGCTGCACACCTCAGTATGAAGGAAATCCAGAGCAAGGGGATGGCACGGCTGTGGGGTTGGATTAGCTGGGGGGAAGTCAGTCTGGCAGCCCTGCAGAGCAGGAGCTGAAGTGGGAGAAGCTGGAGGCACAAGCAGAGGCAGGAGTGACTCCCTACTAAGCAGTGCAGCCAGAGTGACCGTGGGCCTACCTGCAAAGATACAGATGTGCCTGAGAGGCACTGTCCACAGGAAACTCAGAGCTTTCATCCTCATGCCTGAAAAGAGGAAGAATTAAAATGATGTCACCCAGATTTTTAGTTAGGAGAAATGCTAGTGATTGGGGAGATACGATCTCACACCACTTGGAAGGAACAGATTTGGGCTTATGAGGTCTAGGGATAAAGAACACACAAACGTTACAAAGATATTGCAGAACTAGGGAACAGGTGTAACCTAACAGAAAGGGTATATTTGAGATTCAGCATGAATTTCCTGGCTGGAGAGTAGGTAAATGTTCTGAGGTTATTCCTAAAGAACAGTAAGAATCATTATTTATTTATATCCAACCTTAACACTTAGCACTACTATGTCTGAGGCATAGTAGGCAGTCAGCACATGTTTGTGCAATGAGCAGAAGCAGATTGATACAGCTACTGGAGTGGCATAGGAACACATTGATCAAAAAGCATCTTCCCACAGATACGGGTAGCAGCGGAGTCAGACTATGTCCAGATAACTTGGAGAGGACAGTCAAGGGGGAAAGGTTCCTGGAGGGCAGGGTCCTCCATATGACAAGCTAAGAGACTGCTGTGAAAGAATAGCACAAATTCCATGCATTTATGAAGTACTTTACAGAGATGGCACAGTCTTTGTCACCTTTGACTCTCACAACAAGCCCTGGGAGGCTGTAGTGCAGTGACTGCTATCTCCATTTGCAAATTGGGTAACTGCAGCTCATGGAGGTTAAGAGCCTGGCTGAGTCCCCAGTGAGTAAGTGGCAGAGCTGGGTCTTGAAACAAGGCCACAGGACTTCAAGATTAGTGTCTTTTCAGCGTACCGCAGTCCCTCCAATGCCAATGACATCCAGAGTTGTTTCCCTGCTCCCGAGCAATGGAATATTTTCAGGATTTCTGCGTGCGCGTGTGTTTTTATTTTTTTCATTTTTCCTTCTCCTGATATTGCATTGTAGCAGCAGAAATTGAGGACAAATCTCAAGAAAGAAAATTAGTGGTGGGAGTGGGACACCACAGCTACAATAAATGATGTAGAGAGGCTGTGAGAGGGGCAAAGAAGAGGATAATTAATTTTCTAGCAGCTCATCCCTCCAGGGATATGCATTTTAAATGTTACCACTTTATCCTATGTAAGTACTGAAAACCCTGGCCCTTCTGAGAACCCAGAATCTCATTGTCGTTCTAATTGTCATGAACTCTTCAGCATTCTGAAACAATGCAGAAACCTATGTGTGCCTGTGGCATGTCATTGCTGTTGTTTGTTGAAGATAGACGGAGTAAGATCCGTTTGTGGTTGCTTCTTGGATGTTGGCATTCTCTACCTGCTCTCCTGCCTTGTTCAGAAATCTCTTCACTACATGGTACTTTTTTTTTATTGCATTTTAGGTTTTGGGGTACATGTGAAGAACATGCAATATTGTTGCATAGGTACACATGTGGCAGTGTGATTTGTTGCCTTCCTCCCCTTCACCTATATCTGGCATTTCTCCCCATGCTATCTGCCCCCAACTCCCCACCTCCCACTGTCCCTCCCCTATTTCCCCCCAACAGACCCCAGCGTATAGTGCTCCCCTCCCTGTGTCCATGTGTTCTCATTGTTCAACACCCGCCTATGAGTGAGAACATGCGGTGTTTGATATAACCCTGTATGTCTTGTCTCAAGTTTATTTATTAAAAAAGAAACTCAGTCACCATTACTAGTGCAGGGCAGGGGGTGAACAGATGTGGAGATGTATTAGGTAAAAAAGAGTTGATGTATTCAAACCTGCCAGAAGTGGCTTAAATTTTGTCAGTCCCAGAAGCCACTGCAGGCCCAGCCCTGGGAAGTTCTGATGGCACGGAGGTGATCTGAGTGTCTGAAGCCCTCTGCAAGTTCAGGGACCTCAGCTGCTTCTCGACTCAGTTTCCCTGGCCAAGATGGGAGAAAAGCAGGGGTGGGGTGCGGTCGGCTTGCTCACGGGTGCCCATGAGGAGGCCTGGGCTCCCTTCTCTCTCCTTGCTGCACGCTGGGGAGACCCCAGCGTGCACCCCCAACTTCTGATCAGGAGGGCACTGCCCCTGGCTCCCTGCCATCTTCTTTCCTTTCCCTTGGCTAGCTCAGAAAAGACACCTAGATCCCCAGTGCTAAGCCTTTACCCAAATCATCCTGTAGGGAAGGAGCCAGAAGTGTTTTTACTGAGCAGTTTCCGCACTGACGATGCATCTCATGGTCCGTCCGCGGGCATCACACAGACACAGCAGCCTGCTCCCCCTCTTACAGCCTGTGAGTCTAAGTCACGCTTTGCTTCCCATTTTCCTCCAAAAACAAAAACTATCCTTTCTGTTAGGATTAGAAATGGTTGGAGTCCAACACGGAGTGTGGGTTTTCAGTTTTCCAAGGAAATATGCCTAGAGAAAGTCCGGTCCTGAAATCTGCCCCTCCCGGGCCGAAGGTGTGTGGTTTTTCCACTGCCAGGTTTACATGCGATGTGGCTTCCCCTCATGTCCTGGGGCGTGTCCCCCCGGAGTGTCCCCTGCAGGCCTGCCCGGGCTCCCACTGCCCGCCGCGTGGGATTCTATCCCTGAGAGCCTCCGGCCGGCCGGATGGGGTCGGGGCGGTCCCGGCCGCGCACCACCTGGTGCCAGCCTTCCTGCAGGTGTCACGTGCGTTCTGCTTCTCTCACCTTCCATCTGCCCAGCCTCTGGGCTGGATCTGTCTATAGTTAATAAATATACTTTTTCTCCGTGTTAAGCAATAAAATATTCACTGGGTCTGAGCTGGGTTAACAGATTTCTGCAGATTTCATTGCGTGACTGCCTGTCCTGCATAATCCCTCAGCTGTCTCGTGTTCCGGGGCAGAAATGATCTTATGTGTCACTCTAATAGCCTAGAATTACACTTGTATCACTGTCGCCAGCATATGGGGCTGTGTATACCCCTAGGCCCAGCTCCCTCTCCTTCACGGCTTTTAAAGTGACAGCATTTGGCAAAGCCAGCTCCGACAGAAAGTGCACTCTTTCCAGGGCGGTGACGAAGGGGCCACCAGAGGCCTGACCGCGGCGGCCAATCGTGGAGCCCTTGGCCGGGTAATGAGAGGGGTTCCTGGTCTCAATGACGCCCGGTGCCACAGGAGAGCGAGGCCTCCGCTTAATGATACAGTCCTCGTCCTAAGTGCTGTGGCCGCGGGGACTTCAGCTGCGCACCCGTTCGGGCGCCCTCCCCCAGCAAATGGATTGAGCGCAGGACAGTCAGTGGGGCCCGGAGGCCTCCACGGAGATAATGCAGAGGAAGCAATCCCCGTGCTCTGCCCACGCGGAGAGGAGGGAGAGAGGCAGAGAGAGACAGGGAGAGACAGGGGGAGACAGGGAGAGACAGGCAGAGACAGGGAGAGACGGAGAGAGATGGAGAGAGAGAGAGGGAGAGGGTGAGAGACAGAGAGAGGGATAGAGAGAGAGAGAGGGAGAGAGACAAGGAGAGAGAGAGAGGGAGAGAGACAGGGAGAGAGAGACAGGGAGAGAGACAGGGAGAGACAGAGAGAGACAGGGAGAGACGGAGAGAGAGAGAGGGAGAGAGAGAGGGAGAGGGTGAGAGACAGAGAGAGGGAGAGACAGAGAGAGAGAGAGAGGGAGAGAGAGAGGGACAGGGAGAGACATGGAGAGACAGAGAGAGACAGGGAGAGAGAGAGGGAGAGGGTGAGAGACAGGGAGAGGGAGAGCGAGAGACAGAGAGAGAGAGGGGGAGAGAGGGAGAGATGGAGAGAGAGGGAGAGAGAGACAGGGAGAGAGAGAAGGAGAGAGAGAGAGAGGGATAGAGAGAGAGAGAGGGATAGAGAGAGAGGGAGAGGGTGAGAGACAGAGAGAGGGAGAGAGAGAGACAGAGAGAGAGAGGGAGAGAGAGACAGGGAGAGACAGGGAGAGATGGAGAGAGAGACAGGGATAGAGAGAGGGAGAGGGTGAGAGACAGAGAGAGGGAGAGAGAGACAGAGAGAGAGAGGGAGAGAGAGAGACAGGGAGAGATGGAGAGAGAGACAGGGAGAGAGAGAGGGAGAGGATGAGAGACATAGAGAGAGAGGGATAGAGAGAGAGGGAGAGGGTGAGAGACAGAGAGAGGGAGAGAGAGACAGAGAGAGAGGGTGAGAGACAGAGAGAGACAGGGAGAGAGGGAGAGGGAGAGGGAGAGGGTGAGAGACAGGGAGAGAGCGAGAGGGAGAGGGAGAGAGACAGGGAGAGGGTGAGAGACAGGGAGAGACAGGGAGTGAGAGAGACAGGGAGAGAGGAAGACAGAGATGATGATAGAGACAGGGAGAGGGAAAAAGAGAGAGAGGGAGAGAGAGATGGTGGTGGAGAGAGAAAGAGATGGGGAAGGAGACGGGGACAGGGAAAGAGAGGGAGGGGGCAGAAAGAAAGACAACGAGAGGCGGAGAGAGGCAGAGATGGGGAAAAAGAGGGAGATGGAGAGAGACAGCAAGAGGAAGAGAGAGACATGGTAGAGAAAGGGGGGAGAGGGAGAGAGAGACAGAGACAAACAGGAGAGACGGGGGAAGAGAGAAGAGGAGAAGTGGAGAGAAGGGTGTAGAGACACAAAAAGAGATGTGGGGGAAGAGGGAGGAGCAGAAAGAGGGAGAGAGAGATAGAGATGGACAGAAAGAAAAGAGGAGAGAGAGGGAGAGAGGGAGACCAGGAGAGTGAGGGTGCAGTGAGACAGACAGGTGCACGGGGACTAGCTAGAGTGCCAAGGCCTCTATAGGGCAGGCAGCTACACGTGTGCCCAGGCAGTACAGGATGCCCCCAAGTTTTTCTCTGCCCAAAGCTATGTATTTAATTGAAGTGGGGAGGGGCGTGATAAAAAAGGGAGGGAAGGAAGGTCGACAGCAAAACTAGCAGCTAACCCAATTTTCAGAAGGAGGAAGGAAGTCAGCAGAGAAGCGGGAGGGAGGCCAGCCCCGAGCGTTTCCACCTGTGTGATGACGGGGGCGGCAGGGGAGACCCGTGTGCACCGGATGCAGGCGAGCCCAGAACATGGCGTGTCATGATGAAGAGGCTTTGTCGCTGTCCCAGCCATCACAGCTGGGGACTCAGGGCGCTGGCCGCTGGCCCTGGGGCAGACCGTGGGCCTTCAGAGCCTGGGTCCTCTCTGCCTTCCCTCCGTCTCCGGCTGCTGCCTCCCTGGGGTTCAGCTCCCTCTCCAGAGGGTGGGCTCTGTGTTCCTGTTCAGGGAAGCCGGGGTCCACTGGAACTTGCCACCAAGTGCACCCTGTTGTTCTGAATGAAGCCAGGGCAGAGCTCCCTGGAGAGGCTGTTCTTGGGTTGGATGACCTTGAATCATTCATCCCAGCATGTTTCGAAGGCTTTGCTGTCATGACTCAATGCCCTGAGAGTAGGTCTGGCCAAAGGCCCCCACACCGAGCACATTCCCTGTGGGTGTTGGGGTGGGAAACACAGTAACTCTTTGCAGAATTAACTACACGTCTCAACAGGTCCTCAAGGTTAGCCCTTTTCTTCGAGAAGGTGTCACTTCTGGATATCTGTTCATCAGGTGTCTCTCACTGACCTGCATCTTCTGAAGTTGTAGCCCGATGCCTTCTCGTGGCATTTGCTCTCCTAAGTCAGACTAAAGTGATGTCTGGGGGTCCTCACATGACATCAGCTTTGATCCACTGCCACCATCTCTTTCTTCCAAGTCCATAGAGGACTAAGTTCCCCTGAGAGTGAGTGTCTGGTCCATGCTGGCTGGACGCTGCCAGGAGTGCCTTCAAGTGTCATCGGTGATGATGCCCTGCTAAGCGCTGCAAAGCCATGGCCAATGCTTGTGAGAGCAACTGGGTCTCATAAAACAAAAGCAGAAACAAAGACATAAAAAACAACGACGACAAAATGCTGGACCCAGCCAGAACAGCGCGACATGCAGGGTGCATGCCCATGTTTCCCAGTTAGTCTTAGAGGGTGGAGGCTATGCATTGGAATTGAGTAAAAACGATTCAGGTGAAATTCACGTAGCATAAAATTAGTCATTTTAATATTTATATTTGTTTATTTTTTAGATAGGGTCTTGCTCTGTCACCCAGGCGGGAGTACACTGATGCCATCACAGTTCATAGCAGCCTCATCCTCCTAGGCTGAAGTGATTTTCCTGCCTGGATCAGCTGGGACTACAGGCATGTGCCACCAAGCCAGGCTCATTTTTAAGTTTTTTGTAGAGAGGTGTCTCCCTATGTTGCTAAGGCTGGTCTAGAATTTCTGGGATCAAGGGATCCTCCCATCTCTGCCTCCCAATGTGTAAAGATTGGGCCACTTTCAGAAAGAGAGAAGAGAGGAGAGAAGGATGTAGAGAGACAGACATGTGGGAGAAGATGGAAGAACAGAAAAGAGGGGGAGACAAAAAAAGGAGGCAAGAGAAGAGATAGAGAAAGGGAGACAGAGTGAGCACATGCCTCTCTTTCAGATGTGGACTGCTATGCCTGGCCAGAAATGTAATCATTTTAATGTGCACAGTTCAACGGCATTTAGTATATTCACAGAGTTATGCAAACCTCACCTATATGGAGTTCCAAAGCATTTTTCATCATCCCAAAATAAACCTCTCTACCCACTAAGCAATTTCTCCTCATTTCTCCCTCCCTCAGTGCCTGGATACCTCTGAGTCGCTTTCCATTTCTATGGATTTACCAATTCTGGATGTTTCATACAGTGTGTGCTCTTTTGAGTCTAGTTACTTTCACTCAGTGTACGTTTTTGAGGCTATTGTGTTGCATCATGTATCAGTACTTCATTTCTTTTCATGGCCGAATTGTATTCTATTGTATGGCTGGAACACATTTTGCTTATGCATTCATCAGTTGATCAACATTTCATTTGCTTATACCTTTTGACTACTCTAAATACTGTTTCTGTAACATTTGTGTTCGTGCCCTTGCTTGAGTATTTGTTTTCAACTGTCTTTGGTGTATGATACCCAGCAGGAGAAGTCCTGGAGTCTATGGTAATTGATATGATTTAGCAGTGTCCCCACCCAAATCTCATCTTGGATTGTAGCACCCATAATTCCCACCTGTTGTGGGAGGCAATTGAATCATGGGGGCAGTTTCCCCCACACTGTTCTCGTGATAGTAAATAAGTCTGACGAGATCTAATGGTTTTGTAAGGAGAAACCCCTTTCACGTGGCTCTCATTCCCTCTTGTCTGCCACCATGTAAGACGTGACTTTGCTCCTCATTCACCTACCATGATTGTGAGGCCTCCCCAGCCATGTGGAACTGTGAGTCAATGAAACCTCTTTCCTTTATAATTTAACCAGTCTTGGGTATGTCTTTATCAGCAGCATGAAGATCAACAAACACAGTAATTCTGTATTCAGCATTTTGAGGAGCCTGGAATGGAATACTGATAACCTCCACCTTGCCGGCTCTTATTAAGGATGCACTTATATAGTGTTTCTCTGGTGATGCCCTTCTAAGAGATGCGTTTTGAGGACATGGGCATGGGAGGTCTGTTCATGGCTGTGTCACCAAAGGCAAATGTCTGTGTTGGAAAGCAGATAGGAACAGAGCCTGTAGGAACTCACAGCAAAGACTCACATTCTAAAGTTAGGGATGAATGCTGAGGTACAACTTATGCCAAGATAAAATCCCCACAGCCCCAGGACAGCAGTGCAGCTCTGCTAGGCTGATGTACAGGATTTACACTATGATCCTTAAGACACTAAAATTTTCCTGCAATCTGGAGTATTTTGTAGAGTGGTTTATTTAGCTGATTTTTCCCCCTGATGGCTAGAGTTACATCATTATTTAATCATAAGGATCATAACTCTGGCCAATTTAATTTTGGCACCATGATTAGATTTTAACAGGTGTCTGTAAAATTCAAACTTTCATGCCTTCAGATGCTGAATATTAAACTATTGTGCTTACCCATTTTATCAAATGAGACATTGCTCTTACAGCCATTGCAGAGTGCATGCTGTTTTAGGCTGTGTCCTGCTGAGATCAATGCTGACACTTTTATACATAAAAAAGAAAGTGATAGGCCAGATACAAAGTGTGACAATGCCATCATGAAGGTGATTTTAACCAGCAAGCCAGGATGTGCACTTCAGATGAGCGTCCTCCCTTCACACTGCCTCACAGGCAGCCTCTGTCTTGTTCTGGGGTCACAGGCCAGGTACTCCTAGAGTTTCCAGTTTTTCTACTGGAATTGCCTTAAGTTCCATAGCACTTCATTCAGGTGTTGGCAAGCACGCTACACATGCACACACATGCACATACACATACATATACTTTTGAGATGCTTTAGACTCTGTGAAAAAACAAACTTTCTGATTTAAGATGGTTAAAAGGGAAGTATGAGTGACTGAATAGAATGTGGGTGTGTGTATGTGCATATATGTAGTATATTGTGTGTGTGTTTGTGTGTAGTGTGTATATCTGCATGTATATTGTATGTATGTGTGTGCATGTGTAGTGTGTGTGTTATAGTGTGTATATGTGTCTATATGAGTGTATAGTATGTATATGTGTGTGTGCATGTGTGTGCATGTGTAGTGTGTGTACATGTATATTTGAGTGAATATAGTGTGCACATATGTGTAGTGTATTATGTGTGTGTATTTGTGGATATGCATATATAGTGTGTGTATATGTGTGTGTGCATGTGTATGCATATATCTAGTGTGCATATTATATGTATTTGTGTATGGTGCATATGTGTATATATGTATGTATAGTGTGTGTATATGTGTGTTATAGTGTGTATATATGTATATATGAGTATACATTGTGCACATATTTGTATATATGACTGTATAGTGTATGTACATAATTTCAGGATGTTATTTTTTTTAAAACTGTCTTGATACTTTACAACCAAATCTTGTGTAATGATAAAAGTACAGGTATGTGTGAAATAACTAGTCAGCCCTATCCATCTTAATAGCCAAGGTAAACTCATTGATGAGCCTAAAAATGCTAGGAAAATAAATCAATTGGTTGCTTTATTCAAATTTTGGATTTGTTTCTATGGGAGAAAAAAATAAACTTAAAATGTAGAGTTAGCTTCTTGTTGTCTTTGTTTTTCATTTCGAGAGAATCTAAAAAAACAGAAATCTAGATTCTCTCCTCTGAAAATCACATGGCTTTTGTGGGAAAACCACAGATCACCCTCAAGGTACCAGGGACCTTTCCGTATGAACACCTGCATGTGTGGAGACACGATCTTCCCTCCACTAGCCTCCCAGACACACGAATGTTGCTAGGGCAGCACCATGACATCAGAATAGATGGACTGTCAAGATATTCTCTCCTTTAGCTCTTCCTTTGATCGTGGCTTCATTAAGGATGATGTCAGTGTTTATCCAGGATATTTACCTCAAAATCCTCATTGGAGACCTGCCCCAGCTTTATACATTGTTTTGTTTTCATGCAAATCATACTTAGGTTAAGATCTCTGTTGTAGTTGTAGGGCAGAGGAGTTAAAATGTTCAGAAAAGTGGAGAGCAAGTTGCTATGGGAGCAGAAGTGTGGCGGGCACACCTGTGAGTGCCTGCATTTGTGCATGTATGTGTGTATGTGTTAGCATGCATGCATGTGGGAGCACTGCAAATTCACAGCAACACCTGATCAATGAGAGTATAAATGGTAAATGATACAGAGGGCTCGGCCCAGGACTGGGTCTGAAGAGTCATGGTTTAAGCTGAACATCAGTGAATGTCAGTGATAGGACTGATTTGTGTCCTGGCCAAATTCATCCGTTGAAGGCTTAACCCCTAGTGCAAGTGTTTCCAGAAAGAGGGCCTTTAAGGAAGTCATAGGGTGGGGCCTTATCAGATAGAACCAGTTTCCTTCTAAGAAGTGGAAGAGACACCCTGTGAGGACAGAGGGAGAAGTGGCCATCTGCAAGCCAAGACAATAGGCCTCACCAGGAACTTAACCTTGCCAGGACCTTGACCTTGAGTTTTCCAGTCCCTACAACTGTGAGCAAAAAAATTCTGTTGTTTAACCACTCAGTTAAACTGTTTTACCACTCAGTGTGATTATATATATATATATATATATATATATATATATATATATATATATATATTTTTTTTTTCCCCCAAGAAGGAGCATCACTCACCCAGGCTGGAGTACAGTGACTCCATCTTGGCTCACTGCAACCTCTGCCTACCAGGTTCAAGCGATTCTTCTGCCTCAGGCTCCTGAGTAGCTGGGACTACAGGTGTGTACCACCACACTTGGCTAATTTTTTGTGTTTTTAGTAGAGACAGGGTTTCACCATGTTAGCCAGGATGATCTCAATCTCCTGACTGTGCAATCCACCCACCTCAGCCTCCCAAAGTGCTGGGATTACAGGCATGAGTCACCACACCTGGCCCCAGTGTGATAATATAGCACAGCCTGAGCAGAGGAAGTCAGTCTTGTAGAAGGTACGATGGCTCCAGCAGCTTTGCTAGACACAACTAGGTGTGCCTCAGCATAGATTCTGCCTTACCTGCCAGTAAAGTCACCTGTACTTCCGGAGCTGCCAGATTGATCTGCACACACCTCTGAAGACAATGCATTCATCAGTACACATTCCTGGCAGTGCTCTTGCTTCCTGACCTCACTGACCTCGTCTGACAAGCTGAATTCAGGGTCTTGGCATGTGCCCCCTATTGCTTTATAATGAAAAACAAGGTACTACTGAGGTCATTCTGGCTCCTGAGCCTCGAGAAGTAGTGTTGCCGTCTGAGAAAGAGCATGTGCCACTTTTAGAACCCACTCTGGGAAGGCTGTCTGAGAAAGAGCATGTGCCACTTTTAGAACCCACTCTGGGAAGGCTAGAGGCAGTCATTGGTCTCTGTATGTGCAGCCCAATGTAGTGGTGCCTTTTCTGGGTCTCAGGGGAGCCCCTCTCACTATGATTTTAGTGACTAGTTAATACACTGAGTCACAATGGAAATGAGATGCCACTGCATGGCCCTGCTGGGTTTGAGGAGGCAGAATTACAGCCCCCAGTATCTGATTTATAATCAGTGAATGTGGAGCTGGACGGCCCTCAGGGGTGAAGGCTTGCCCAACATCCTTATTTCAATAGATGAAAAACTGTGGCATAGCTTCACTCAGTGCACTGCCTTCTGTCCCAGTGAATCAGTGGGGAAGACACCCAGATCCCAGCTTCCGATGGGACCTTTCCATCTCATAAAGCTGCACAAACTTGGGCTCCCCCAGTTCCTGCTGGACAAATCTGTAGCTAATATCCATGTACTGACCCATCCACACCAGCTGTCTGAAATCAGAAGGCTGCGCCCTTGCACATGGCAATAGCAGGTTCTAAACAAAATATTCATTGACTATTTTTGTGCCCACCACAAGCATATAGAAGACTTTTTCTACAAAATGAGGAGAACATTCTTAATCACTGTGTCTCGCCTTCTGTTACCACATCCTGAGATCCAGAGCCACAGAAAGACCTTAATTTAGTTAACATCTTTGAGAATCTACTAGTGTTAAAAATGGGGTCATTAGCATATAAAACAATATAAATAAAAACCTACAATAATTTGATCAAAAAAGTTTACTTTTCAGTTTTAGAAAGAAAGCATACTACTTTATAACATAAAACCATTTAGACTGTTAAATTACTGGAAATTGCTCATTGTAAATTACTGGAAACTGCTAATTAAATCAATTGCTTATTGTGTGACTATTTTGGAAGAGTCTCACAAATTATTTAGATCCTGTACTATTTTACATAGTCAAAATAACAAGAAAGTAAGGTTAAAGAGAAACAAATAAGTCTGTCTTATTGTATATACATTTGAAAGTTGTACAGATTCTGTGTAAATTAGTCAAAAAAAAGCTGCCATTTCAGGCCCATGGCGATGAAGGAAAAGCACAATTTATATTCTATTCCCCTGAATGCAAATCTGGATTCTCTGTTCTATTTGTTCAGTTGTCCAGTGAAATAAAACGATTGATGTGCCTAGCAGTCAAAAGAAAAATGAGTATTGTTTTTTAAATAGAGGGATTTTATGGAAAACTTTTCTAATTAAAAAATTTACCCCAAAATATATGGAACATTGTAATGCATTGGTCAGATCTAAATTTGCAACTAATACCAACATCAACACTATTTTTGTACTTTTGTGAGTCAGAAATGAGTTTGTGTGTCATGGTGAATTACAGGAGGCTTTGTATTGACTTTGATGGTGATGAAATAAAGCACCGGACAGGAAGGAACAGTGGGGATGCCAGGAGACTTTTTAGAGAGGCTGGAACCCTCAGTAACAAAATAATTAGGAGACAACATTTAAAACATTGGAGATTCCCAGTCAGATTTAGGGAATTGAGAATGCACGGTAAAAGATTTCTTATGGGCAGGCACTACTCTTTTGTGTGCCATGGATAAATCCAGGCTGGAAGGGGAGCATTGCTGAAGGTCACCTTAGGCTCCTGTGATGTGTGTACTGACGGTGGTCTCAGAGGTCTCCCAGTCCAGTCCCATGGAGTTCATCACAATGAAGACAGAGATGAAAGCAGATGCTCACCACCTTAAAGGAAGTTTGGGTAGAGGTAAACTGGAAGGATAGCTAAGTTAAAGAGGCATATGTTTATGCTCCATTACTGTATTTTTCTCACTCTGATTAGAAACAGTAATAAAGTAGTTTGCCTTTTTCATTCTCTTGCATCAACTGTTGGAATTTCACTGTTGGATTTTCATTGTTGAAAGCAGATGTTTCCCAAGGGCAGCTTCTACCCTTTCTCAAATTCTGTTTCCAAAACTTTAAACTCCAGTGAGTTAGGTGGTTGGAGGGTGGGGATGAGGGTGTTTTGTGTGTGTGTGTGTGTGTGTGTGTGTGTGTGTGTGTGTGTGTGTGTGTAAGGAAAATACTTTCACTTGTAGAGAGTCTGAGATGTTCCCCAAGACTAGTGCAGGGACAATGGTTTTCAGTTCTTAGGACAGCTGAGAGTTTGTCTCTGTTCCCTGGTAGGGCTTCAGAGGCAAATGGCTTCTAAAGAACCCTGGGGAGAGGGAATCCTTGTCAGCAGAATTCCAGCTCCAGCAGATAGCTTCTGGCAAGCAAGTGAAAACGAGTCCAGCCAGCTGCCCTCAGGGGACCACATGGGGTGAGCAAAGACCCACTGTCTTTGACCACAAAGGACCACATGTAGGAAGGCCACCATCTCCTCATGTCCTAAGGATTGTGAGTCCCCAGAGCTTTCCCAGGAACCTGGGAGGGAAACTCATCCCCAGGAATGACGATGAAATTTCCTTCCATGGTGATAATATTAAGACAGAGCTAGATTTTCTTTTTTGCCCAAATAGTAGGCAAAAAACCATATGCACACATAAACATATGCACACATAAACACACGTATCATGTGTCTATACACACAGATCATAACTACATCTCATCGGGTTTTACACAGCACACAGGTTAAGAACTAGGGGTTTTTTCAAACCTCAGAAGAATTCCCAGCCAATAAACATGATTACTTCTCCTTTCTGGGGTATTCCCTTGCTGCCTTTCAGGACCCTTGTTGAATCTGCATAGCTGGACTCAGACAACGCTTACTCCTCTGTTTGTCTGTTGGTCAATGTCAGTCTGTTGCACTGAGAGCAGTAGTTCACCCTTACTGTTTATTGGATAAATATGCCAAAATTTATTTATTGGCTATACTGTTGATGAACATTTGTTCCCATGTTGGGTTGCTATAAATACAGTTGGAGTTTTACAAGTACAGTTGTATCAGATGTTGGTGCACATTTGTACTAGTTTCTCATGGACATGAATCTAGGCATGGGTTCTGTGGTGGGAATATGTTTATTTTTGGTGGACACAGTCACCAAAGACATGCCGATTTACATTTCAACCAAGAATGCTCAAGTAACAGTGGCTACCTATGTCCACACATCCATCCACACTTGGTACTTAGGGTCATAATTTTAGCCATTCTGGGAGACGTGTATCTGGTAGTATCACACTGTGGTTTAACTTACGTATGACTGATCTGTAATGACACTGAGATTTTCATAGCTTGCTTACCATTTGGATATGCTTTTCTGTAAAGTGACTGCTCAATGTTTTTTGCTGATAAAATAAAATGGTAGTTTTTGTTGTTGTTGTTGATTTGCAGGAGCTTTTAAAATTATACTCAAAATAAGAATCTTTTGCTGTATTGCAAATGCCTTATCCTAGGCTGTGACTTTTTTTTTTAATTATTCTTAATGGGGTTTCTCTATGAACAGAAGTTCTTCATATTAATGAAGTATAAATCATCATTTGTTTCTTTTATTACTATATTTGCTTTTCCTTTGTATGTCCTGTTTAAGAAATCTTGGCCTATTCTAAGGACATAAAGATCATTTCCTATGATTTTTCCCTGAAGCTTTATTATTTTGCTCTTCATATTGAATTCATTCTTAGACATTTAAAAATAATTCACGTTTGTGTTAATTATTAATTCATTCTAAGAAATATTTAAAAAGAATTATGTGAGGAAGGAGCCTAGACTTATTTTTCCCCTCATGGATATATAACATTTTCACCACTATTTACTGAAAGAGCGTCCTCTCCCCAGTGAATTTCAATGGTGCCTTTTTCATTCTGCACTTTTTTTTTAATCACATTTTAAGTTTTGGGGTACATGAAGAACATGCAAGATTGTTGCATAGGTACACACATGGCAGTGTGATTTGCTGCCTTCCTCCCCATCACCTGTATCTGCCATTTCTCCCCATGCTATCTCGTCCCAACTCCCCACCCCCCGCTGACGCTCCACTATTTCTCCCCAACAGACCCCAGTGTGTGATGCTCCCTTCCCTGTGTTCATGTGTTCTCATTGTTCAATACCCATCTATGAGTGAGAACATGTGGTGTTTGATTTTCTGTTCTTGCATCAGTTTGCTGGGAATTATGGTTTCTAGGTTCATCCATGTCCCTACAAAGGACACGAACTCATCATTTTTTATGGCTGCATAGTATTCCACAGTGTATATGTGCCACATTTTCCCTGTCCAGTCTATCATCGATGGGCATTTGGATTGGTTCCAGGTCTTTGCTATTGTAAACAGTGCTGCAATGAACATTTGTGACCAGGAATGCTTTTACACTGTTGGTGGTAGTGTAAATTAGTTCAACCATGCAGAAGACAGTGTGGCTATTCCTCAAGGATCTAGAAACAGAAATACCATTTGACCCAGCAATCCCATTATTCGGTATACACCCAAAGGATTATAAATCGTTCTACTATAAAGATACATGCACACGTATGTTTACTGCAGCACTGTTTACAATAGCAAAGACTTGGAGCCAACCCAAATGTCCATCAATGATAGACTGGATGAAGAAAATGTGGCACGTATATACTGTGGAATACTATGCAGCCATAAAAAGGATGAGTTCATGTCCTTTGCAGTGACATGGATGAATCTGGAAACCATCATTCTCAGCAAACTGACACAAGAACAGAAAACCAAACACCACATGTTCTCACTCATAAGTGAGAATGAGAACACATGGACACAGGGAGGAGAATATCACACACTGATCCCTGTTGGGGGATAGGGGGACTAGAGGAGGGGTAGCAGGAAGAGGGGAGATTGGGGAGGGATGACATTAGGGGAAATACCTAATGTAGATGATGGGGGTATGGATGCAGCAAACCACCATGGCATGAGTATACCTATGCAACACCACATGTTCTCACTCATAAGTTGAACAATAAGAACACATGAACACAGGGAGGGGAACATCACACACCAGGGCCTGTTAGGTGGTGGGGGGCTGGGGAGGGATAGCAGGGGGTAGGGGGATTGGGGAGGGATAACATTAGGTGAAAAACCTAATGTGGATGATGGGGGGATTGATGCAGCAAACCACCATGGCGTGTGTATACCTATGTAACAATCCTGCATTATCTGCACATGTACTCCAGAACTTAAAATATAATTTAAAAAATTAGAAAAAAAAGCCAATCCCAAAAGGGAAAAAATACCACATTTAATATTTTTTGTGTTTATATAAATCTAGCTATAGTAACACCTAAAGCTTCATTGGAATGGCCTATGTGAGTTCAGCATGTCAGCATACAGAACCTTCAACTTCAGCCTTTTCTGGACTCAACTACCAAATGACTGTACCTGGATATCAAGTCACACAACATTCTACAGAGTTTGGATGTAGGTACACCACATGTTTGGAACAGAATAAAGTTCTTCATGTGACCTGGATGATTTTTTTTTTTTAATGATTTCTTAGGCATGAAAACCTTCATAAATCTCAAAGGAAGGATTTTTAGCAAGTCTGTAAACCTCATGATAATGACGGCCAATCCTGGAAGTGCATACGATAGCACAGGTAGTCTAATTTTAAGAAAGAGAAATTGGAACAGTGTCAAACTACACATCACCTACTGCTTCTAGATTCATGTTCTGGGCATATTATTTTATGACAATAGTTATGTTTAAAAATTGAAAAGAGGCCGGGCACAGTGGCTCACGCCTGTAATCCCAGCACGTTGGGAGGCCGAGGCAGGCAGATAACAAGGTCAAGAGATCAAGACCATCCTGGCTAACATGGTGAAACCCCGTCTCTACTAAAAAATTCAAAAATTAGTTGGGTGTGGTGGCACATGCCTGTAGTCCCAGCTACTCGGGAGGCTGAGGCAGGAGAATTGCTTGAACCCAGGAGGTGGAGGTTGCAGTGAGCTGAGATTGTGCCATTGCACTCCATCCTGGTGCCTGGTGACAGAGTGAGACTCTGTCTCAAAAAAAAAAGAAAGAAAAGAAAAGGAAAGAAAAGAAAAAGAAAAGAAGAAATTAGCCCAAGGCTTAATAAAAGGAGGGTGATACGGTTTTGCTCTGTGTCCCCACCCAAATTTCATTTGGAATTGTATTCTTATATTTCCCATGTGTTGTGGGAGAGGCCCATCGGGAGATAATTGATTAATGGGGATAGTTTCCCCCACTGTGTTATCATGGTAGTGAATAAGTCTCAAGAGATGTGATGGTTTTATCAGGAGTTTCTGCTTTTGCGTCTTCCTCACTCTCTCTTTGCCTGCTTCCATCCATATGAGATGGAACTTGCTCCTTCTTGCCTTCTGCCATGATTGTGAGGCTTCCCCAGCCATGTGGAACTGTAAGTTCAATTAAACCTCTTTCTTTTATAAATTACCAAGTCTCAGGTATGTCTTTATCATCAGTGTGAAAACAGATTAATACAGAGAGATTAGCAGTAATACAGATAAATATGTTAAAAATATACTTCGATGTTCTCATCTATGCAGCATTGACTACTGTGTCCCTAAATGCATCTCATTATTCCAGGAACTAGGAAACTAGAGGTTTAATTATTCTTTTTTAAATAAATGATTGCAAAAAAACTAATAAAATGAAAGAAATAAATTGATGGATATATAGATGTGTAGTTAACTGGGTAAAGACAGATAGGAAGGCACATGAGATTTATAATTTTTTAATAAATATTTTCTATCCTTCAAGCATCAGATTACTTTTTAGAAATATATGTTTAATTGAGTGTCAATTTTTGAATGAAACAAAATATTTTAACAAAAGCTAATTAAGTCTGTAAATGCGCATTATGGTTGATTTAATGAAAAGAGTATGTTTTCATTGTTTTAGGTCTAGTTAATGGAGCTGCTATTAACTGAGAGAAAGGACTTTGAGGAGGAAAATTGATGAGTCTGGATTTCAAATGTATTTTCTATTCTTCTCTCTGACATTTTTAAGGGAACAAGAAACAGAAATGCATGAGCACGTTAAGTGTGATATATCAAATAATAGAGAATTAATATTTTTAAGTTTTATTTTGTCATCCTCTGTCCTTCTTTTTCTTCTCAACGCTTTATTTAGAGGGGAAAACAATAAAAGTTCATTCATCCTCATTGATGATAAAGTAACCCAGTTCGGAAAAGTTATTTTTCTTATATTCATTGGAAATGAGATCTTATTTGAGGCTGACTGCATTTACATTTATTGTGCCTGTGGAGGATCTGATTTGAAAGATTAAGAAGTGCTTTACGCATCATGCATTATGAATATGCACTAGAAACAACATTGCCAGGAGAGAATTTAATTCACCTTGGTAGTGACATATGGCAATGAGGCTCGTACAAGTTGACCATGTATTATATGAATCAGAGATAAACATAGTAACAATAAGATAACAAAAAAGATAAAATTCTCCCCTTAGCAACAACAACAACAACCAAAAACATGCCACATGTTAATCTCATTGCCCCAATTATGAATTTTTCTCAGGCAGGAAAACATGTTACATTTGTGACTAATTTCTAATTGTTCAAGAAATATTAATTAAAGGTCAACTAAACCAATGTTATTAAAATGTATGTGTTTTCTTTTTTGTGGGGGCTGAAGGAGATGTTCATTTGGGTTATGATAAGTTGTTCTTTTATTTGATTTAGCAGTGTATTTTCTTGAGATTTCAGTGAGTATCACACAAGAGCAATAAAACCATATATAGAGAAAGCATTATGCCTAGGTGCAACTCAGCAACTATGGTACATGTGATATCCCTGAAGGATCGATTTTAAGGTCTTGTTATATTTAAACACCTGTGTAAAATGATCTTGGTTTGCAGTTACAGAGGGCTCATTTACATTTTAATGTGGACAGTACCATTTTGGATGCCACTGGGTCCTGTTTAGAGAAGTTCAAGGACATTTCTCAGGAGTCTTTTGACATATTACAAGTGAGGGTTGTAGTGAATGTAGCAGCACATAAAATGAAGGCACTGTGGTTTACATCCTAAAATGTAAATGTGAAGAAATCTGTGGATCTTATTACTTTACCATAATATCTAAATCTCTGTGTAAAAGGCAACAGGGTATGAGCCTGAATACAGATTGGTGTGAAGTGCCATTAACTCAATAAGTAAAAAGACAAAGTCTGTGTTTTTCAAATAAGCATTATTTTGCTTTTCCTACTCAGGGACTCTTTATGGTTTCCTTCTCAAATTAGCAGAGCAAACAAATAAGCAAACAAAAATAACCCTATAATTGCAGGTATGCACTACCCTATAAATACAGATATGCACTAGAATAATCTCTTTTTTTAACATAAACTATGGAAAACAAGTTTGGTATGGTGATGAATACTCTCAATTGCACACATTTCAATACATATAAAATGTATTGAAATATAATATGCAATTCAAATATTCTCCTTTTGAAATCTTTCCCCTGGTATGCTTTTACCTTTAAAAGTCAATTCTTAGCTATAGCTCAATAAATACAAATAAAGACGGTTTTATGTTAAAAATGTTAGAAGAAATAAAGTATGCCTAGTAACTTATAAACTATGTCTCCATGATGGCTATAAATATTAGAAACAACATTATTTGTAGCAGTAGATATGGTAGATTCATGTATAAATCTACTTGTAACTTAAACAAAATGTCCTTGAACTCTGCTTTAAGATCATTTGTTTTATTCTACTGAGATAAGATTCTTGGATTAAAATATTTCCTTTTTGTATCAACATTGCATAGGCAAGCAAAGTTCTGCTTGCTCACCACTATATCAGAAAGTCACATGTTCTTATTTGAATAAGCTGTTCTATCTTCATATATAAACAGTATAATTAGGAAAAAATTATCCAACAAGTTATACATTGTATGTCAATTCAATTTCTGAAATATTTTTTCTAGTTTGAAATAATATTAACCCTTTACAAATAAATATATTTAAATTATTTTTATCCTTATAAAGTACGGTCCTGTTATATTAACATTGTTTCTAAATTTTGCACTTAAACAACACACGAAGATTTGTGTTTTTTTCTATCAATCTATGTCCTTTCTTTCTCTCTTTCCTCTCTTTTTGCTCTCTTCTCATCCTTGTTAATGTGTAATAGACCTGTAAATCTATATTCTTGTCTTAAAATAGCTGAAGACATGCTGCACCTATTTACTCATTTAACTTTATTTTAACTTTATAGACATGATATATGAGATTGAAATTCTTGCATTATATGGTTAAATGAGATTTAACAGGGGACAGGTTAAACATGGCATTCTCATGACTCTTCTCAAGTGTTGCAGCAGATTTTGTCCACATTCCATGTGCAGCAGGATTCTATGTGGGTTCATGTTTTATTTCCATTAACCTTAATAAAAAGTTGAAAAGCCTATTTAACATGATTTAGGAGGACCTCAGATCCTAAAAAAAAAAAAAAAAAAAAAAAAAGGGCAGAAGGACATAGAAAGAAAGGACATAGATTGACAAAAAAAACCACAAATCCTATGTGTTGTTTTAATGCAAAATTTAGAAACAATCCCATCATTCACCATGGCCTGCTCACTCCCTGAACCTAAAAGCAACGCTCATGAAAATACACTTGGCCCATGTGCAGGGCACACCAGAAGAAACTGAATTAATCCTATGCCCCAGGAAGAAGTCTTCAACCGATAACAGAAGGAAGTTGCTGTGTGGACACTCCAGTTTCCCTTTGCTTTGATAAGAATAAATGCGAGGCCAATTCTAACCTGCCTGGCAAAGTTCCTCTGTGGGCACTCTCATGTCAGTGGTTCACATGGTCGAGAACACAGCCCTTATTGGCTTATCAACCCTGTCCTCCCTCCAGGCCTGTTAATAGTTTCTCCTGGAATCACAATCTAGATAAACCAGGCACCCTGAAATGTTTGTGTGGAAGGAAAGCTCTTGGAGTAAAATAAATCAAGATATAAAACTTCAAACATCTATCTAGCCAGACTTTATCTCCTCTGCCTTTTCTTTGACCTCTCTTATCTTCAGGCATCATAACCTCTCAGTTTTTCCAGAACAATACACTTTCCCTTATTTTAGTATTTTTATGTGCCACCACACCCCCAGGACACTTTTGCCATGTTCTCTCCCATTTCTCATTATATGGGACAATTTTCAATTATCTGCCATTTCTCAGCATAAAAATTATTTCCAATTAATCAGGTAAAATATGACAATGTATAAAAGTATTTATTTGCAAAATACATGTAAGTTAAACACTAACAAATAAAAAATAGCTCAACAAATGATGAAGAATATATAAAATAAGCAGTGAGCAGTGAGGTTTAAGAAATTAATTTTTAAAATTTGATGTTTCTTTTGTAAATATAAATGTAAAAATTTGGTTATTATATATTGAGAGTAGGACATGAAATGATATGGACATATAAATATATAAATTTGTCTTAAAATAGATGACAACATGCTGTGCTTACGCATTTAACTTATCATTTAACAAATTTATAATGATATATTGAAATTTCTGCATTCCTTAGTAATATGTTATTGGAGGAGAGCTTGATAATATTTATCACAATATAAAATGTAGATACATTATAATTTGGCAATTTTATTAAATAGTTTTAATCCTAGAAAATCTGCATATCTATACTAACAGGCTTTTAAAAAGAAGTCAATGGCAGCATTGTTTGCAATAATAGAATTGTCAAAAATGTTAAATGCTCATAAATGAGAAAATAGCTAAATAAACTGTGATATTTTCTTAGTATTACATAAGTATTTTTTAAAATTCAGACAACCATGCTTACATACTGGCTTGCAAGATCTCCATGTAGTTGTATTAGTCCATTTCTACGCTGCTGATAAAAACAACCCAAGACTGTGCAATTTATAAAGAAAAAGAGGTTTAATGGACTCACAGTTCCACAATTGAGGTATCACAAACATAGCAGAAGGCAAAAGGCGCGTCTTACATGGTGGCAGACAAGAGAGAATGAGAACCAGCAAGAGGGGAAACCCCTTATAAAACCTTATAAAACCTTCACATTTCATGAGACTTATTCACTATCAAGAAAACAGTATGGGAAACTGTCCCCATGATTCAATTGTTTCCCACCAGGTCCATCCCACAACATGTGGGAATTATGGGAGCTACAGTTCAAGATGAGATTTGGGTGGGGACACAGCCAACCATATCAGTAGTATACCTTTTATATTAAATCACATAATACTTCCTTTTCTCATTGGAAAATATCTACTTATGAAAAAAATGATAGGATGAAGGCGTGAAGAACTGAAAATAGTGTATTGAGATTGAGGGTAGTTAACAACATGGAAATTTAGGTTCATCTATAACTCTGAGTCATTTACTAAGTGAGAACATTCAAATAATTATTCTATAATTGGAATTTCATTATATAGAGACCTAAAAATGAACTGAGTGTGCCCCACACTTCATTTGTCTATATTCATAATACCCCATATTTCCATCTTCATTTTACTGTTCACACTTTTACGTATTTATGTCTATCTTTTTTCCCAAGCTAGATTATAGAATTTGTGATGGTTAACCTCCTATCAGCTTGTTCACTGCCTCAGCCTTATGTGCTGTGTCTAATACAAGAAGACACTCATATGTGTTGTGTATGCAAATAAAGAAAAGTTAGCTTTGCCAGTTAGTAGGCGATTCAGACAATAGCTCTGGACGGTGAAAGCAAAATCTCTGCTTCCACCTCTAATCCAGCATTTTTGATCCCTCTTTATGGACAAGCACTTCAAAACTCATTGTGAATTTCCATTACATTTAAAAGTATTTTAGTACATGTTTAGGTTTACTATATATAAGACAGAGCTTAAGACAGTATGTGTTTATATTATGTATATTAAAACCTATTATTGACATATATCTATATGTAAATTCATGCATATATATGTGCTTTATTTAGAATACAAATAATTATATATATTATACATACAGCTCGTTTTACCTTAGTTACATAAAAATTCCTAATTTTAATGCCCCAAGTTTTTAAAACCAGTTGTTAATTCTTTTCTTACCTCTTTGTATGTAGTTTTAAAGTCTCCAGACAAATGTGTGTGTGTGTGTGTGTGTGTGTGTATATATATATATATATACATATATATATAAAATACACAAATTGTACATATAGTATTATATATGTGATTCTATGACAAGCATTTTAAGTGCAATTTGGGTGTAAATATGCTAATTTAAAATGTATAATACAGTTAGAAAGAAATACACATATATATGTATATAAATGTGCATATACATATATATTATATATATATATATGTATTTCTTCTAAAAGAAAATATAGGCTGGGTGCAGTGACTCACACCTATAATCCCAATACTTTGGGAGGACGAGGCGAGCTGATCACCTGAGGTCAGGAGATTGAGACTAGACTGGTCAACATGGTGAAACCCGGCTCTACTGAAAATACAAAAATTAACTGGGCATGGTGGCACATGCCTGTAGTCCCAGCTACTTGGGAGGCTGGGGCAGGAGAATCACTCGAACCTGGGAGGCATAGGTTGCAGTGAACTGATATCACACCACTGCACTCCAGGCCAGGCAACAGAATGAGACTCTGTCTCAAAGAAAAAGAAAGAAAGAAAATATATGCAAATTACATGCATATTTAGAGACATAACAACTGAAGTCGGCATCACTTGCTATAATGTTCATTGAATGTCCAAGTCTAGGTAATTATGATATGTCCCTTATATTTTGTTAGTATTTTTAACATCACAATATGTTCACAGAATGTGATAACAAAACAGTTTTCTCATTAGGATATATAGTACAAAAATAAGTATCTATTTTTAAATTAAACATACATTTAAATAACGGATAATTTTTCAGAGAAAAATCTAAAGAACATGGTTTGTTGGTATATTTTCTCAATGCAAAGCATGAAATATTTTCAGTGACACAAGCCTCAAATCTTTATTGTGTATTGTAAAGCCTAGTTGTTTAAAAAATAAAATCTACTGAAACAAAGAGAAATAACACTCTAAACTTAATAGTGGAAATAATAAATGTATTTAGGTAGCAAACATAAGAGTGACTTCAGTAGAAATTCGTATTTTTTGATTAAAAGTTAATTGCAATACATTTATACTGATTGTGGCCATTTAAAGTCATTTTGTAATAAATCTACTATATTCATTATATTTTCCTATTTATTATTCAAGTTTTGCATATGCTTGCAGAACAAACAATCTTACAATTAACTCCTCCTGGCTACATTTGAAAGCATTATGAATAATAACTCAAAATTCTCATAAAATCAAAGTAATCTTGAATTATTGGTATTTTTTCTTTTATTTAGTAACTGCCAATTATGAAAATTCACAATAAGATCTTCTGTTTAATTGTTAAAGCTCATGTATGCATATAATTTAGTAATTTATGCAAACTACTTTGCTGTTGTTTGTGATAAAATTTTATCAGTCACACTACAAACAATTGAGGTATGGTGCTGGTTCTTTGTTTATTCTTTTCAGGTGGTTCATGACATTTTAAATTTGTCTCTTGTGATCATTAATATGCTAATCCATTATTTTAACAAGACTTTTAGATGACTGGCACCGTTTCTATAAAACATATTTTTAATAAACAAACAAAAATAACACCCAAATTATCATGAATGGTATGCTATGTTGAAGCTGTCAAATTCATTGACCAGGTTTGTGGAAATATTCTTTGTGCAGTTTTATAAGTCTACAGACTTAAAATGCAACATTAAATTATATGACTTACTTTTTAGAAATAAAAATAATATTTATCATAAAACCCAGGATAATAGTGTTCAGTACTATTTAAATATGAGGATCAAACGATATCATTCAGTTTCTGTATTTTTGGATAAAAAATGTTTTACAAAATAATCATTGAAAAGGAAATTGTACCTTTGTGTCTCATTTTAAATAATATCCACAATTTTCCTTTTATAATTGGAAATGAATTTGTGGCTAGTAATTTATGCAGACAACAGCAATTTGAGAATATTCTTTGCTTCCATAAATGAACTCTACTAAGAAGAATATTTATGGTAATTATATGTTTAAATAAACAGCATTGCAAACATGAAAGTTGTGAGAAACTAATTTTAATATATTGAAGGAAAACAAAAGTTTTTTAAAAAAGCTATTTATGTAGAAAAAATGTGAGGCGTTCTCTCTATATACGTATCAGTTACCTCAATTACTTATCTTAATTACTTTAATTACCTCATGGTCTCTATTAATCCTTTTTTACACTGCTTATGAGACATACCCAAGACTAGGTAATATATAAAGAAAAAGAGGTTTCATGGACTCACAGTTCCACCTGGCTAGGGAAGTCTCACAATCATGGTGGAAGGTGAAAGGCACCTATGAGCTTGTAAAATCAAAAGCAAGTTAGTTACTTTCTATATACAATAGATATACATGTATTAGATGAATACACCCATTCCAAATTGGAGAAATTGGCCAAAATTAAGGGGCTAACGGCCCCATTCAAGTTCAAAATCCAGCAGGGTAGTCACATCTTAAAGCTCTAACATGATTTCCTTTGATTACATGATTCACATCCAGGATTTCCACGGTGTTGGTGAGCTCTGCCCCTGTGGCTTTGCAGGGTACAGTCTGTCTCCCAGCTGCTTTCACAGGCTGGCATTGAGTGTCTGGGGATTTTTTTAGGTGCATGGTGCAAGCTGTTGGTGGATCTGCCACTCTGGGGTCTGGAGGACAGACCTCTTCTCACAGCTCCACTAGGCAGTGCCCCAGTGGAGACTACATGTGGGGGTTTCAATCCCACATTTCCCTTCTGCATTGCCCTAGCAGAGGTTCTCAATGAGGCACTGCCCCTGCAGCAAACTTCTGCCTGGATATCCAGGCATTTCCATACTAGGCAGAGGTTTCTCAATCTCAATTATGACTTCTGTTAACCTGTAGGCTCAGCACCACGTGGAAGCCACCAAAGTTTGGGGCTTGCATCCTCTGAAACCATGTCCCAAGCTGTACTTTGGCTTCTTTTAGCCATGGCTAGAGAGGCTGGAATGCAGGTCCCAAAGTCTCCAGGCTGCACAGAGCAGGAGGGCCCTCTGCCTGGTCCATGAAACAATTTTCCTCCTAGGTCTCTGGGCCTGTGATGGGAGGGGCTGCCGTAAGGACATACGACATGCCCTGGAGACATTTTCTCCATTGTCTTGGTGATTAACATTTAGCTTATGCAAAATTCTGTAGCCAGCTTGAATGTGTGCTCAGAAAACAGGTTATTATTTTATATGACATCATCAGGCTGCAATTTGTTTGAACTTTTATGCTTTGCTTCCCTTTTAAAACTGGATGTTTTTAACAGCATTCAAGTCACCTCTTGAATGCTTTGCTGCTTAGAAATTTCTTCTTCAAGATACTCTAAATCATCTCCCTCAAGATGAAAATTTCACAAATCTCTAGGGCAGGGGCAAAATGCTCCCAGGCTCTTTGCTATAGTCATAGCAAGAGTCATCTTTACTCCAGTTCCCAACAAGTTCCTCATCTCCATCCGTGACCACCTGAGCCTGGATTTTATTGTCCATATTATTAGTAGTATTTTGGTCAACACTATTCAACAAATCTCTAGGAAGGTCCAAACTTTCTCCCATTTTCCTATCTTTTTCTGAGCCTGCCAAACTGTCCCAACCTCTGCCTTATTTCCTAGTTCCAAATTTGCTTCAACATTTTGAGGTGTGTCTACAGCAGCACTCTCCTCTACCAGTACCAATTTACTGTATTAGTCCATTTTCATGCTGCTGATAAAGTCATATCTGAGACTGGGTAATTTTCAAAGAAAAAGAAGTTTAATGGGCTCACAGTTCCAAGTGGCTGGGGAGGCCTCACAATCATGGTGGAAGGCAAAAGGCATGTCTTACATGGTGGCAGGCAAAGAGAGAATGGGAACCAAGTGAAAGGGGTTTCCCCTTATAAAAACATCAGATCTTGTGAGACATACTTACTACCACAAGAGCAGTGTGGGGGAAACCAGCCCTATGATTCAATGATGTCCCACTGGATTCCTCCCACAACATGTGGGAATTATGGGAGCTGCAATTCAAGATGAGATTTGGGTGGGCACACAGCCAAACCATATCATGGTTTAGGTCATTTCTCAATGAAACTCACTGGAAGTCTCCTAACTGGTTATTCTAATCCCATGTTTAACTCCCAATAGTCTATACATAGCATAATATCTCAGACGCTTCTTTCAAATTAAAGTATGATTATGCCAATCATTTATTTAGAACATTTCACATGCTACGCTCTGAAGGTTAATGAAAAAGTCCCTTTATGTCCTGGCAAAATTCCTCAAATCTGACCATCGCTTAATTCTTGTACTCTTCTACCAGGTCACCACACGAGATTCCCTGCAAATCCTCCAATACTTAAATTTTTCTATTGTGGTGGCTTTGAGGTCCCCCTTTTTCAGTCTGAACAGCTCTTCCACCAGGTCCTTCAATTTTACCAGGTATTCAAAATTGCATTCCACAGTCCATACATTTCTATTTTTCTACGTTTTTCATAGTGTTATTTACCTTGTAACATACTACATAATTTACCTTCATAAAGCTCTAGAGATAGATATTTGAAAGCATGGATCCATATTTGTTTACCACTGGTATTCAAAAACAGAGATGAATAACCAGCAAACAGTAAGGAATTAATATTTATTTGTTAAAATATTGAATGAAAAGTGAAAGAAAGAAGGAATGGAAGAAGGAAGGAATGAAGAAAAAGGAAAGGAAGAAGAAGGGAAGGAAGGGAGGAAGAAAAAAATGGAAAGGAAGCAATATGTTCCATATTGAAAATAGTAACAAAATAGTTTGTCATATAAATAGTAGCAAACAAGATTTATTTAAGTCATCTAGTAAATCTTTCCTATTTGTCCAAGCCTAATTTTCACTATTTTTTATATAAATCTTTTGCTGAATAAAATTTTATTGTCACAAAAATTAAAAGGAAGATCTTCCAGATAAGGAAAAACCATGAAAAACCTACAAGAGGAAAAATCAGTGTCAGGTTTGTTGTGAAACTGCTAATGAGAATGGTGTAAAGATCATACTTCACTTGAGAGAACTGTGTGAGAAAAGCCTGAGGAGCTATACCAGGCCAGCTTATGGATGACTGAAAGACTTTGAGCTTTGCACTGCAGGCAGAAGACAACTGCCTATCAATGAGGCAAAGTGAATTTTTGGCGTAGATAGCTATATGGATAAATACGGATAAGTAAAACAGTATATGCATATATAGGTCAAGACAAAGAGGTAGACTCTCACACTGACACAAAAGAGAAAATGCTTCAAATAACTCCGTTGAAAGAAGTTTATTTTCTTATTTTTTACATGAAATATCAAAAACACAACTACTTAACCTGTTTGTTCTGATTAATACACACACACATACACACACACACACACACACATACACACACACACATATTTAACATCAATACCATAGGTAAATAAGGTATCTATCTGCCCATGATGGAACTCTTAAGGCAATTACAGTCAAATATAAAAATGGAAACTGAAACAGAGTGGGATAAAAATATGAATGTTAAATATCTCTATGAAAACATTAAACAGCACTTTAGTATTTGATGTTTTGGTATAACAACTTCCTAGAAATGCTTTTTTATTGTGGTTGTTTTACAAATAAATAGCAATAAACAGAATTTATTCATAGCATCTAATTAAATCTTTGCCATTTGTCCAAGTCTGATTTTCACTATTTTTCACCTATGACTAGTATTCATACAATTTGCCTATACCCTATTTCTCATAACAATTAGATAAACATTTGCTTTTTATCTCAAGTTCTTTGATGGGTCTAAACAAATAAAAAGATGAATAAAATACAGAATCATAGTATATAGAAAAAAATAGCATTGACTTGTGGGTCAGTAGATTGTGATGTTACTTTCAAATATAAGTAAGGTCTTTTTCTTTATGTTAGGTGTTTAATTTCTAAGTCATGATTTTGTCATTTTTAGAATTACGGATCCTATAAATTCTAAGGAACAATCTGGCTATAATATTAGATAGTGTATGAGCAAATATAACAAAAATCAATATGTTACTAGAGTAATTTTTTGACTACTATATTCCATTATTTACAAAAAGGGCTGGAGTTTATGTTTGTTGTTAGTGTGTGTTCCACATTAAAAATTGGAGTAATATTTATTCACTCATCAGATATTTACTGAGTGCTTTTTATAAGGTAAGCACCTTCACTGGTATTAGAGATAATAATGTGAGCAAGATTCACTACTTACTTTCTCTTTGTGTTATTTTAGAGTACAATCTATTGATGAGGACAAACAGCAAAACAGAATATAAATGATTGTAATTTCAGAAAGTGAGAATGAAAAAAATTAATGGACAGAAATGAAGATATTTTGACCTGGACAAAAATATAAACATTGAAACAGAGGGAAACTAGAATTATTTATTGTTTAATTATCAACTATCAAGCACTGTATGAGTACTTTACATGCATTTTCTTAGTCTTATAAGCATCTTTATCAAGCAGGCATACTCACATTTCTTTTAAAGCAAAGAGGCTTATAACTGCAAGTATTAAGAAAATTATCCCAAATTTCCCAAGATAGTAAGATGCAATGGCCCTAATTTGTAGACAGGTTTGTCAGATTGCAAAGCATATTCTTTTATCTTTGCTAGGGCTCCATGCACACTTCCTTTATAATGTCCTCATTCGAGAGTAAGTAGTCAGAGATTTCCCTCGGTGACAAGGTCAAATAGAGGGTGCAACACCCATAGATATAGAGCTTTGCCCCTGATCAATTGCTAAGCAGAATTTCGAATGATGCTTCTATGCTGGTATTTAAATTTCTGCTACTTGGCTTCTGTGCCTTACCTCATATTCCTGGATTCTGGAACTCTTGCCAACTTGTACTAACCATGTGGTTTGCCTTCTATACCAAACCTTAGGTGATAATTATAGAACTAATCTGTGGGTGTTTTTAAAATTCGCAGTATCTACCAGTGTATCAGTCAGGGTTCTCTAGAGTGATGGAACTAATAATTTATTAATTAATAATATCCCATGTATATATATATGAGTTTATTAAGTATTGACTCACATGATTGCAAGGTCCCACAGTAGGCCATCTGCAAGCTGAGGAGCTAGGAGAACCAGTCCAAGTCCCAAATCTGAAGAAGGTGGAGTACGATGTCCTAGGGCAGGAAGCATCCAGCACGGGAGAAAGCAGTACGGTGGGAGGCTAGGCCAGTCTAGTCTTTTCACATTTTTCTGCCTGCTTTATATTCCAGCTGATTAGATGGTGCCCACCCAGATTAAGAGTGGGTCTGCTTTTCCCAGACCACTGACTCAAATGTTAATCTCCTTTGGCAACACCCTCACAGACACATCCAGGAGCAATATTTTGCATCCTTCAATCCAATCAAGTTGACACTCAATATTAACCATCACAGCTGGTCTCCTTCATATATGTAAAACGATATCATCTTGCTACTTCTTACATTTCCACACCTACCCAACCTTTGTTGCAGAGCTAGGACTTTATCATAGTTCTCCTGACCCAGTCTTGAGGTATTTATCATTCAAAACTACCATGTAAATATATTTGTAAAAGCTATATGCATGTATGCGTGTGTGTATTACACTTAAGCAATTGCTTTATTTTTTCTTAAGATAATTTTTCTATGGACTTTACCCTCTCGGTGATGCTTTAAAAAAATCCACTGAGTATTTGGTAATGTAGTAAATTACATGTTAAATTATATGTTGTTGTATGATATACTCAAATACTATTATCATCTAAGCCTATCTTACCTGACTAAAATATAAATGTTTTGAGAAAAGGGAACAATTCTTTTTTCTAAAAGCACCTAAAATTATGCTGACTGTACAGCGCACGGTAAATGTTTATTGACGGAGACATCAGAGAAATAAAAATAACAAACAGAAAGTATAAGAAAATATGGGTTTTCTTGGTCATTTTGACTTCCTAAATACTATATTTCATAAGTTGAAGTTTATCATTTCTGATACCTTCCATGACTGTTGATAAAATATATATTTCACCATGAATATCTTATAACAGTGCTTATTTTATTTTGTTTTCCCCCTATTTTATGTTATCACTTCTTTTATGTGAAATTTAATAGATTAAATGAAAGAAATAAAGAACTGAAATGCGACTTGTAAGGATGGAGTCTTATGCAGAAAATTACTACCTTGTTTTCCCAGAACACAATGGATTGTATTATGCCACTGTGGTATTTGGCTTAGGGAAATGTACTTAACCTTCTAGCCTATTGTTTTTGATGGGAATTATATCCAATCCATCAATTCTAATATCAACATGATAAATTTCTGGCAGCACTAGTTTCTTCTTCCATAGGGAAATCATTTACTTTTTCCACTGTCAGTATTTTTATAAATTCTAAATATTTAGATCACATTTCCAAAAACAGTACAAATGTGTCCTCAATGAGCATAACAACTGCTCACTCTAGAAAACTTAGATATGTTAGAAAAAGGGAACAGGTCTGTTTGTCTTTAATATCAACATGCTAATGAGTTAATTCAGAACTATTTTAGCATGGGATGCTCATATGCTTTCATTACCACTTTCAGTGCTAAAATTTCCTTGGGAACATTCAAAAGGGCAAAAGAATAACTCCTGTGAAGTCCAGCACCAGTAAACTATTTTTAGGGACATTATTCTCCCTCTAGTTTTATTAAGTTCATGGATTTTTTTTCTTTGTCGAAGGAGACCATGGCCATGCATCTGCCTTTGTTTTCTGATAGTGTTCACTTCTGACATGCCATATCCAAAATTGTCTAAGCAATCTACTTACTTACTCCATGTATAAAAAGATATACTCGACGCTTCTACTTCCTGCAAATCTTTCATTCACTTTCATCTTAAATAAATTTCTACTTATTCCTTTAGGACTTGCGTGTGTCTGAATTCTCCCTCCTCACTCTCACCTGTGCAAACAGTTCAAATCGATTCATTCTTCACATTTCAGCCTGTATGTCATTGCTTGTTTGACATCCAAACTAGGCTTCATCCTATTATAACACTCTCACAACACCAACTACTTTTCATTCATATCACTTTTCCTGAGTATAATTATGTGCTATTTTTTATGTCATGCTTAATATTCATTTCCCTGTCTGGAATATAAGTTCCAGGCAGGCAAGAATTCTTACTCTCTGATTCTTTCTTCACAAGAAAACAGCAGCCATACAACAGCAACACAAAAGCTATTAATTGCATGAATAAATAATGAAACCCCTATATCCTCTCTATATGTCATCGCTGAATTGGATATGGGAGAAAAAAGTAATTTGTTTTATCTTTAATAGAAAACAAGATAAGCTATTTTGGCATAATTAAGAATTGGAATCCAGCACTCTTAATGAATAACCACTTGCAATTAAGTCCAACTATGTGTTTCATATAGAAAAATCTGGTTGAAGAAGCAATACCAGCCCTTAACATATATATGATAAAATTAACCCCTAGCAATGCATAACTAAAATAAAAATGACTTTTTGCTAATAGCCTGGATTTTGAAAACTTTTTGTGACAATCTAGTTATGTGGCCATGACTACTCTAAATATACTAGTATCCACTACAGTGTTCCCTTTTATACTCACAAACACGGATACACACACACAAACACCACATATATTCTACAGTGTTATTGACTTAGGGGCAGTTCTGAGTTAATGCATCATTCTGGGAAAAATCTACCAAACTCTTTTCAGTGGGCACCATGTATAAACTTTTAAAATAATTAGGAATGTTTCTAAATTCTGCATCTGTGTTCTTAATTTATGTTTCTGAGTTTTTCAAATAATTTGGGTTTATGCTAATGATCTGTCATTTAAAATAGGTGTGGGAGATGTTAGTAATGTTCTGCCAGAAGAAATGTAATTTTAGGCTGCACAAGCAGCTGCAACAGTATTATGAACTCTGCCTTCTAAAATATAACAGATGTGTGAATTGGCTATGGTACAGTGTTCGCACGAAAGAGTGTACACAATACAGAGCGTTCTTACAGTGCACCTTCTATGTCAGTGAAAATTAAAGGGAAGGGAAGGCTTGGGGAGGTAAGCAATGCATTATTTGTTCTTTAAGCTTTGACAGTACATTGGCCACTGTGCTCTCTTTATTAAGTTTCTAAATGATAAGTATAATTAATTTAAGAAATTCACCAACAGTATCTCAAGGAAAATACTTTGCTTTATATTGTTCAGTGACTTGTCACACCCATATACTCACATATTAATTACTTGGGGTAGTATCATATCATCAATGTGACTATGTTTCTTTGCCTATTTATTTTATTAATTTAATGTTTACATTGTTCACATGCCAAGGTAAATGGTTTTCAAAATGTATAAAAGTGAATTTGAAAATTAAAGGTTTTTGTTTTTAATCTCTGAGTGTGTAGGAAATAATTTGAGATGACTTCACAACTCAAAGCTATTTCCTCTGTGGGAGCAAAGTAATTTCAATGTATAGAACTTGGTTCTCAGCTACCATATTGAACACTTTGACCCTAGTTTCTTAATGATAGTGTTTAAATTCTGGGGTTGGATTGTAATTTTCATCTAAAATGAGTTAGCCAAAGCCTTCACTTACATTTCACTTATGTTTTTCGAACTGGATCTTGGAAGAACCAACAAACAAGTTTTTCTTAGCTTTGAAGTGCACGTTTATGTGTGTTTGTACACAAAATATATACAAAAATATATAAAACTATAAACGTGAATATATGTGTGTGTGTGCCAAATAACCACAGATGGTTCACATGTGTAACTGAGATAGCAGCAACACCTGAGCTTTGTGTGCCATAGTTCAGCATACACAAATTTTGCTTCTTGCAGAATATTGTTTAAAAATATTGTATAAAACTACCTTCAGGCTGCATGTATATGGTATATATGGCTCAAGAATGAATTTTATGTTTAGACTTGGCTTCCAGTCCTAATATATATTATTGTGTATATGGAAATATTTTGAAATTGGAAAAAATCTAAAATCTAAAATACTTCTTGTTCCAAGTGATTCAGAAAGGGATATTCAAACTGTATTTCCAATAATGACATTTGAATTCATATGTTGCAGAAATGTACCTTTTTTCCCCCCATGGCTTAATTGTTACATACGACACATTGCTATCTTTTCATTATATTTTTCCACTTTTCCTAAACTATTAAGAATTTTGATTATTTAACTTTCATTGACTATTTTAATTGAAACTATGTATAGGTTCAATTAAATATCTCTCTATACATATATATGTTTAATTAAATCTCTCTCTATATGTGTGTATATATATAGAGAGAAAGCGAGAGAGAGAGATAAACTTTTATATTTTAGTGTATCAATGAAATAGGGATGCTAAAATGATCTTAAGATCTCTTCAAAAAAATTTTAATGAGTATATTTTAAATGTTCTTAAAAAGAAAATATACTATAATAAAATCTCCTCATTCCTATCACCAAAACTCAACAATTGTTAGCATTCTATCTGTATGTCATTTCCATAATCCCACCCCCACACATTTATAACTGTTATGTTTATTGTTTGTTTGTTTTGAAAGAGAGAGGAAGGATAAAATTTGGATACATTAAAATGTACAAATGTTAACTGGGCAATTTGGGCAAATCAACCTCATGACTTAGCCATACATCTCATAGGCTCGAAAATACTACAATCAACCCAGCAATCAATCCAGGAAATTTACTGCTCCTCCCTAGTAAATCCATCCTTTTATCCCCAGTAAATCCAACCTCTGCATACAGGTTCACACTAGTCTGCTGTTAATTTTTACACTAAAATTTAATTCCACATGTAGAGGAATGCCATGCAATAATACATGGGCATGCTCCTTTTTGTATGCAGAGGCAAGATAACAAGAAAATAACTGCAAGTGAAAACTATGCAAATCATAGTAATTAAAAGGGAAACATTACAATTTTTAAAATATAATTACATGTATATTTAACATGTTAAGAAACTGCCAAATAGTTTTCCAAAGTGTTTTTGTCATTTAAAATTACCAACAATGTGTGAGATTTCAAACTGCTCCACATTCTGGCCAATATTTGGTCTTTTCAGTCTGGGGTATTCTAATAGTGGTTTGATGGTATTTAGGGAAGGCAAAATCTCCATGTTTTAATTGGGGTGTTCTGATAAGTCATAATTAATATAATTATTGACACATTTAGATTTAAATCGACCATTTTCTAGTTGTTTTATATTTGTCCTATCTACTCTTCATTCCTCTTTTCTATTTTTTATCTGCTTTATTTTAGTTAAAGCATTTATTATTTCTTTCTACTTCTTATTAAGTATGCCCACTTAACAATAATTTTAGTAGTTGTCCTAAACTTTATAATATACAACTTTAATTTATCAAAATCTACTTTCAAATAATATTATAAATATACTTCCAGTTCTTTCCTAACAAAATTGGCTTTATTTTGTCATGTATTTTACAAATATATTAGATATCAAGATACAATATTTTGCCAGCACTTTTACTTTAGATGATTACTTATCTTTAAGGCATTTACAACATGTTAAGTTCTCTATGTTTAGCTTTATTTTTTATTTTATTTATTTATTTATTTTTACCATATTTGGGATCTTCATTTCTTATATACACCCAAGTTCCTGCCTTGTCTTACATTGCTTCTGCTTAGAAACATGTGTAGTATTTTTCTTGCACACATATGCTTGCAATGAATTATCTTCCCTTTTATTTGACTAAATAGAAAGTCTTTATTTTTCTTTAACTTTTAAATATAGTATTCCTGGGTATAGAATTCTAAATAGGTTATTTTGTGTGTGTGTGTGTGTGTGTGTGTGTATGTGTGTGTATGATAAATTTAGATAATTGTTATATATATATATATATATATTTACTTACAGTGAATGTCACACTCTAATCTTCTGACTTGCATTTTCTTATAAGATACCTTCTGTAATTCTCAACTCTGTTTCTCTGCATACATTTATCTTTTGCTTTATTTTTATCTGTGTTTACTCTTACCATTTTCAAGATTTTGTTTTTATTTTATTTTATTTTATTTTATTTTTTATTATTATTTTTTTATTGCATTTTAGGTTTTGGGGTACATGTGAAGAACATACAATATTGTTGCATAGGTACACACGTGGCAGTGTAATTTGTTGCCTTCCTCCCCTTCACCTATATCTGGCATTTCTCCCCATGCTA
>CAUYQU010011517.1:0-21839 GCA_963574635.1 Cheracebus regulus | reverse complement strand
GAATATACATTCTTCTCAGCACATCACTCCTACTCTAAAATTGACCACATAATTGGAAGTAAATCACTCTTCAGCAAATGCAAAAGAATGGAAATCATAACAGTCTCTCAGACCATAGTGCAATCAAATTAGAATGCAGGATTAAGAAACTAACTCAGAACCACACAACTTTATGGAAACTGAACAACTGGCTTTTGAATGTTGACTGGATAAACAATGAAATGAAGGGAGGAATAAAAGATGTTCTTCAAAACCAATGAGAACCAAGACACAATGTACCAGAGTCTCTGGGACACATTTAAAGCAGTGTCTAGAGGGAAATATATACCAATAAATGCCCATATAAGAAGGAAGGAAATATCTAAAATCAACACCCTATCATCAAAATTGAAAGAGTTATAGAAGCAAGATAAAAAAAAAACTCAAAGGCTAGCAGAAGACAAGAAATAACTAAGATCAGGGCAGAACTGAAGGAGATAGAGACACAAAAACCCTTCAAAAAATTAATAAATCCAGGAGCTGGTTTTTGAAAAGATCAACAAAATAGACCACTAGCCAGATTAATAAAAAAGAAAAGAGAGAAGAATCAAATAGATGCAATACAAAATGATAAAGGGGATATCACCACCGCTTCCACCGAAATACAAACTACCAGCAAAGATTACTACAAACAACCCTATGCACATAAACCAGTAAACCTGGAAGAAATGGATGAATTGCTGGACACTTGCACCCTCCCAAGCCTAAACCAGGAGGAAGTTGAAACTCTATATAGACCAATAACAAGGGCTGAAGTTGAGGTAGCAATTAATAGCCTACCAACCAGAAAAAGCCCAGGTCCAGATGGGTTCACAGCTGAATTCTACCAGACATGCAAAGAGGAGCTGGTACCACTCCTTCTGAAACTATTTCAAACAATCCAAAAAGAGGGAATCCTTCCCAAATCATTTTATGAGACCAATATCATCCTCATACCAAAACCCAGCAGAGATGCAACAGGAAAAGAAAACTTCAGGCCAATATCCATGATGAACATAGACACAAAAATCCTCAATAAAATACTGGCAAACCGAATGCAATAGCACATCAAAAAGCTTATCCATTACGATCAAGTAGGCTATATCCCAAGGACGCAAGCCTGGTTCAACATCTACAAGTCTGTAAATGTAATTCACCACATAAACAGAACCAAAGACAAAAACCACATGATTATCTCAATAGATGCAGGTAAAGCCTTCAACAAAATTCAACAGCCCTTTATGCTAAAAACTCTCAATAAACTAGGTATTGAAAGAATGCATCTCAAAATACTAAGAGCTATTTATGACAAACCCACAGCCAATATCATACTGAATGGGCAAAAACTGGAAGCATTTTCTTTGAAATCTGGTACTAGACAAGGATGCCCTCTCTCACAACTCCTATTCAATATAGTATTGGAAGTTCTAGCCAGAGCAATTAGGCAAGAAAAAGAAATAAAGGTATTCAGTTAGGAAAAGAGGAAGTCATATTGGCTCTATTTGCAGATAACATGATTGTATATTGAGAAGACCCCATTGTCTAAGCCCAAAATCTCCTGAAACTGATAAACAACTTCAGCAAAGTCTCAGGATACAAAATCAAAGTGCAGAAATCACAGGCATTCCTATACACCAATAACAGACTTAAAGAGAGCCAAATCAAGAATGAACTGCCATATACAATTACTACAAAGAGAATAAAATACATAGGAATACAACTAACAAAGGATGCAAAGGACCTCTTCAAGGAGAACTACAAACTACTGTTCAAGGAAATAAGAGAGGACACAAACAGATGGAAAAACATTCCACGCTCATGGTTAGGAAGAATCAATATTGTGAAAATGGCCATACTGCCCAAAGTAATTTATAGATTCAACACTATCCCCATCAAACTACCTATGACCCTCTTCAAGAACTGGAAAAAAACACCTTAAACTTCATATGGAACCAAAAGAGAGCCCACATAGCCATGTCAATTCTAAGCAAAAAGAATAAAGCTGGAGGAGTTACACTACCTGACATCAAACTGTACTACAAGGCAACAGTAATCAAAACAGCATGGTACTGGTACCAAAACAGAGATATAGACCAATGGTATAGAACAAAGTCCTTGGAAGCAATGCCACGCATCTACAACCATCTATCTGTGACAAATCAGACAATAACAAGCAATGGGGAAAGGATTCCCTGTTTAATAAATGGTGTTGGGAACACTGGCTAGCCATATGCAGGAACCTGAAGCTGGACCCCTTTCTTACACCTTATACAAAAATTAACTCCAGATGGATCAAAGATTTAAACATAAGACCTAATGCCATAAAAACTCTAGAAGGAAACCTAGGCAACACTATTCAGGACATAGACACAGGCAAGGACTTCATGACTAAAACACCAAAATCCAGGGCAACAAAAGGCAAAATAGACAAATGGGATCTAATTAAACTCCAGAGCTTCTGCACAGCAAAAGAAACAGTCATTAGAGTGAACTGGCAACCAACAGAATAGGGAAAAAATTTTGCAATCTACCCATCCTACAAAGGGCTAATATCCAGAATCTACAAAGAACTAAAACAGATTTACAAGAAAAAAAACAAACAAACCCATTCAAAAGTGGGTGAAGGATATGAACAGACACTTTTCAAAAGAAGATGTATATGAGACCAACAAATATATGAAAAAATGCTCACCATCACTGATCATTAGAGAAATGCAAATCAAAACCACATTGAGATACCATCTCATGCCAGTTAGAACAGCAATCATGAAAAAATCTGGAGACAACAGATGCTGGAGAGGATGTGGAGAAACAGGAATACTTTTACACTGTTGGTGGGAGTGTAAATTAGTTCAACCATTGTGGAAGACAGTGTGACGATTCCTCAAGGACCTAGAAATAGAAATTCCATTTGACCCAGCAATCCCATTACTGGGTGTATATCCAAAGGATTATAAATCGTTCTCTTATAAAGACACATGCACATGTATGTACATTCCAACACTGTTTACAATAGCAAAGACCTGGAACCAACCCAAATGCCCATCGATGATAGACTGGACAGGGAAAATGTGGCACACATATACCATGGAATACTATGCAGCCATAAAAAACAATGAGTTCATGTCCACTGTAGGGACATGGATGAATCTAGAAACCATCATTCTCAGCAAACTGACACAAGGATAGAAAATCAAACACCACATGTTCTACTTCATAGGTGGGTGTTGAACAATGCGAACATGTGGACACAGAGAGCGGAGCATCACACAGTGGGGTCTGCTGGAGGAGACTAGGAGAGGGACAGTGAGGGCTAGGGAGTTAGGGAGGGATCACATGGGGAGAAATGCCAGATATAGGTGATGGGGATGGAGGCAGCAAACCACATTGCTATGTATGTACCCATGCAACAATCCTGCATGTTCTGCATATGTACCCCAGAACCTAAAGTGCAATATATTTATATATATAAAATATTATATAAATAATATATATAAATATAAAAAATATATAATATGTAATACATATATAAATTGAAAACAAAACAAAACAAAACAACAAAGAAAACCCAGGGAGCTTACCACTTGTCATTCTTTGGGTCTCAGTGTCCTTAGCTATGTCCATAATTCCCATTATATTTTTGTGCATAATTTTTGCATAACGCAGAGTTTTCAGCTGTATCTATGTTGCATTATAGCAGAAATATTTGTATAGTAAGCCTGAAACCTGTCTTTCAAGAACTTACAGTTTGGAAGGCTCTACGTTTCTGCCACATCTAACCTAATACTACATGGTATATTAGCTGAAACAGAGGCAAGTTTCTTGGTTGCTAAATATTTCCTCCACCTGTCTGTTGTTGTCCTTAAAACTTCACTATTTGTATTGCATTCTTGTGAACTTTGTTATTTTTATCTATAAAATATAATCACTATGATATCTCAGAAGTGTTAAAAAAATATGCCCATCCAGGGAAAGAAGGGAAGAAAGAATAGATTTGGGGACTCCCTACCACACTTGGCCCTGAAGACTAATTTCAGCTTCATAGATTTATTTTGTGCAGGTCCTGCACACTAACAACCTGTTCTGCCCTGTTTCAGATTCATCATTCAGTCAAGTAAATGGGCTTGCTGGGGTTTTTTCCAATAGAGCTTTTATCTTCATTGTTTTTGCTCATTTTATTTCTCAAAACTGAAATGCTATTTTCCTTCCTGTTAAGTGATTCATGTTCATGAAATCTTTACATTAAAAACAAACCTCACCTTATCCAGCTGTTTCTGATTAAATTCACCCAGTTCTGACCATTCTTTTTTTTCCCAGGTTCTTAGAAAGTTAGGTATCGGTTTGTGTTTTAGTAATTTACATTTGCTGAAAGGTTTTCAAAAACCCTATATTGCCAAACACTGTATATGTGTATAGTCAGTTCAGATTGTAAATTCCACTGGGACACAGGCTGTCCTAGTTTTGCCTCTTCCCAGATCACCTATGTCAGTTATTTTCCACAAGCTAGACACTGTAGTTCACATGTGAGAGTGCTTCTGAGTGAAACTGAATTTGAGGCATTTCAAACAGTTACAGCGTATCTAAACAGCAGAGAGGTCAAGAATACTAGATGAATAAGATATAAATATTTAGTAGGTATTCTATTGCTGAATGAGTAAGAGTAAATGAATGCCTGCATACATGAAGACCACTGAGGCTTGGCAAATCCATTTTCAGTGGAAATTATTTTGGTGCATCAAATATTTATTAAGTACCTAATACATTCCTCCTGTCACTTTTCTAGACCCACAGATGCAAATGTAAAAAGTTTTAAAAATTCAGCCTCTGGCCACCAGGAAAATAGACACGGGGGAAAATATACACACACTCTCATGGATAATACAAGCCAAGAGTAGGATGCTGGGAGCACTCAGGGAGATTGCAGAGCTTGGCAGGATAGTTCTGGAAATGATTCCTGAATAGGATGACACCAATCGAAGCTTGGTGTGTACAAGTCAACTAGGCAAACAATGGGGTAGAGTGGGGAAAGGCATTTTAGTCCAAGCGAAGGCACAAGAGTGTTTTAGCATGATGAATGCAGTGAAGGACAAGTTGTTTAGTATTATTAAAGTATAAAGTGCAAAGTAGCAATTTGGGAGACTTAGGACTGGAGAGGTAGGTAGAGACCAAATCACAGATGGCCTGTTTTTCCCAAGAAGGAGCTCAGCCAGGGTTGGGAGAGTCACTGGATTACTACAGGCAGAGGAGAAAAGGAGAAAAGGTCAACTCTGTGTTAGAGCAATTCCTTTGGCAGCCAGGTGGAGGATGGATTTCTTCAGTAAATTAAAAGCAGGAAAAGAGTGTGATAATCTAGGCAGGAGATAACTGAGGCCTTGAACTGGGCTGTAATAATAGAAACACAGAGAAGGAATGGATTAGAGGACTATTTAGCAGGAAAAATTGGCAGACTTGGTGGTGATAGAATATGGAAGCTGAAAAGGAAAGATGAGTCTAGGTTGACCGTCAGATTCCTGCTTTGGGTGACTGGGTAACTTCTGTGTCATTGTATCATGGGGTGACAATGGGGGAAGAGAATGGATGATGTTGTGAAGATGACAAGTACAAATTTGTACTTGTTGAGTTGGAGGTACCTAAGGGGGATATTCAAGTGAATGGACAAATAGCTTCAACTGGGGAATGCGATTTGGGAAAGCCATGTCCTTAAGGGAGAGCCAGGTTTCGGTTAAGGTCAGAAAGTGAAGGGAGTGAGTGTCTGCAAAGAGATTGAAGATGTAGGATGGTTGGGATGTTATAGAAAAAAGTTCCAGAGGACACAGTTAATAGCTATGAGGCAGGGGTGTGGGAAGAGTGGTTGGACAGAGGCAGGAGGCTTAGAGTCCCATAAAATCAGTGTATAAGATAGTCAGGGAGCATCAGCAACATCATCATCAAGCAGCCACCTCAGTCTGGTGACTGAAGAAGGCACAGCTTTTGTCTTGATAGGGTCAGCTGGCCTTAAGGATCTTTCATGGAATTTAGGATTTTAGGCAGGACAGAATCTGAGTTTATCTTTGGGTGACTCCAGTCAAGGGTGGTTAATATTGGGGGTGACTTTGGTGTCTGTGATGTGGTCCACAGGCAGCAGTCCCCATGAACTCTATAAGCTGTGTGGTTAATGGAAATCATACTGGCTTTGTGGACAGCTTCAAGACAGCTGTCTATATGATTCTAAAAATATTCATCAACTAGAAAGTTAAACAGAAGGTTCACATATAATTAATCAGAATATTTCAAATTTTCTTCTACATTGGTAATAGAGACAAAGTAAGGAAAAATAGATCAAGAAAACAAGTAAATGCTGAGAACCACATAAATTAACTCCTGCTTTTGTTACTCAGAAATGATTTTGAAGTCATTTGCAGGACTAAAATGAGTTTCTAGAATAGATGCTTTTTCCTTATACAATCCAACTTCTAAAGCCCTCTGAAACCTGATTATTTTTACAGAATGCTACCGATATGAATATTGTAGTTGAGCATTTGACTAAGAAGTTCAATAACAGATAAATGCTCTAAAATAGAAAGCCATTTTATTTATTTTACTGAACAAATATGTGCTTTTTATTCATCATTATTCCTTAAACAATACAGTATAACAACTATTTACATAGCATTTATACTGTATTAAGTATTATAAGCAATTTAGAAATGATTAAAAGTGTATAGGAGGATGTGCATAGGTTATATGCAAATACTATGCCATTTTCTCTCTTTATTTATTTATTCCATAAGTTACTGGGGTACAGGTAGTATTTGGTTACATGAGTAAGTTCTTTTGTGGTGATTTGTGAGATTTTGGTGCACCCATCACCTGAGCATTATACATTCCACCATATTTGTAGTCTTCTATCCCTTGTCCCCCTCCCACTCTTCCCCGCAAGTCCCCAAAGTCCAGTGCATCATTCTTATACCCTGTGGCATAATAGCTTAGCTCCCACCTATCAGTGAGAATATATGATGTTTGGTTTTCCATTACTGAGTTACTTCACCTAGAATAATTGTCTCCAGTCTCATCCAGGTCACAGCAAATGGAAATTCATTCCTTTTTACAGCTGCATAGTATTCCATTTATATATATATACCACAGTTTCTTTGTCCACTTGTTGATTGATGGACATTTGGGTTGGTTCCATGATTTTACAATTGTGAATTGTGTTGCTATAAATATGCACATGCAAGTATCTTTTTCGACTTCTTTTCCTCTGGGTAGATACCCAGTAGTGGAATTGCTGGATCAAATGGTAGTTCTATTTTTAGTTCTTTAAGGAATCTCTACACTGTCTTCCATAGTGGCTATACTAGTTTACATTCCCACTAGCAGTATAGAAGTGTTCCTGTTGAATGTATCCATCTCAGCATGTACTGTTTTTTGATTTTTTGATTATGACCATTCTTATAGGAGTGAGGTGGTATTGCACTATGGTTTTGATGTGGATTTCCCTGATCATTAGTGATATTGATCATTTTTTTTCATGTATTTGTTGACCATTTGTATATCTTTTAAGAACTGTCTATTCATGTCCTTAGCCCACTTTTTGATGGGATTGGTTTTCTTTTCCTTAGTAATTTGTTTGAGTTTGTTATAGATTCTGGATATTAGTCCTTTGTCAGATGTATAGATTGTGAAGATTTTCTCCCCCTCTGGGTTGTCTGTTTACTCTGCTGACTGTTACTTTTGTTGTGCAAAAGCTCTTTAGTTATTAGGTCCCAGCTATTGATCTTTGTTTTTATTGCATTTGCTTTTGGGTTCTTGGTTATGAAATCCTTGCCTAAGCCAATGTCTAGAAGGGTTTTTCCAATGTTATCTTTTAGAATTTTTATAGTTTCTGGGTGTTAGGTTTAAGGCCTTGATCCATCTTCAATTGATTTTCGTATAAGGTGAGAGATGAGAATTCAGTTTCATTCTCCTACATGTGGCTAGCCAATTATTCCAGCACCGTTTGTTGAAAAGGGTGTCATTTCTTTACTTTATATTTTCGTTTGCTTTGTCAAAGATCAGTTGACTGTAAGTATTTGGGGTTATTTCTGGGTTCTCTATTATGTTCCATTGATCTATGTACCTATTTTTGGCCAATATCATGCTGTTTTGGTGACTATGGCCTTCTAGTATAGTTTGAAATCAGGTGTTGTGATGCCTCCAGATTTGCTGTTTTTGCTTAGTCTTGCTTTGGCTATGTGGTCTCTTTTTTGGTTCCATATGAATTTTAGAATTATTTTTTTCTAATGCCGTGAAGAATGATGGTGATATTTTGATGAGGATTGCATTGAATTTGTAGATTGCTTTTGGCAGTATGGTCATTTTCACAATATTAATTCCACCCATCCATGGGCATGGAATGTGTTTCCATTTGTTCATGTAATCTATGATTCCTTTCAGCAGTGTTTTGCAGTTTTCTTTGTAGAGGTGTTTTGACTCCTTGGTTAGGTATATTCCTACTTTCTTTTTCTTTTTTTTTTTTGTACCTATTGTAAAATGGTTTGAGTCCTTGATTTGATTCTCCCCTTGGTCGTATTGGTGTATAGAGGAGCTACTGATTTGTGTACATTAATCTTGTATACAGAAACTTTGCTGAATTCTTTTATCAGTTCTAGGAGCTTTCTGGAGGAGTCCTTAGGGTTTTCAAGGTAAACAGTCACAGCATCAGAAAACAGTGACAGTTTGAGTCCCTCTTTACTGATTTGGTTGCCCTGTATTTATTTATTTTTTGTCTGATTGCTCTGGCTATGACTTCCAGTACTATGTTGAAGTAGAGTGGTGAGAGAGGGCATCCTTGTCTTGTTCCAGTTCTCAAAGAGAACACTTTCAACTTTTCCCCATTCAGTATTATGTTGGCTTTGAGGTTGTCATAGATGGCTTTTATTACATTAAAGTTATGTCCCTTGTATGCCGATTTTGCTGAGAGTTTTAATCATAAAGCGATGCTCAATTTTCTCGACTGCTTTTTTTTGCATCTGTTGGAATGATCGCATGATTTTTGTTTTTAATTCTGTTATGTGGTGTATCACATTTATTGACTTCTGTATGTTAATCCATCCCTACATCCCTGCTTTGAAACCCACTTGATGATGGTGGATTGTCTTTTTGATACGTTGTTGGATTTGGTTGGCAAGTATTTTGTTAAGAATTTTAGCATCTGTGTGCATCAAGAATATTGGTCTGTAGTTTTTCTTTTTGGTTATGTCCTTTCCTGGTTTTGGTATTAGGGTGATGTTGGATTCATAAAATGAATTAGGGAGGGTTCCTTCTTTCTCTATCTTGTAGAATACTGTCAAATGGATTGGTACCAATTATTTTTTGAAAATGCAGTAGAATTCTTCTGTGAATCTGTCTGGTCCTGGATTTTTTAAATTACCATTTCAATCTCGCTGCTTGTTATCAGTCTGTTCAGGGCATCTAATTCTTCCTGATTTAAGCTAGGAGGGTTGTATCTTTCTAGGAATTGATCCATCTCTTCTAGGTTTTCCAGTTTATGTACATAAAGGTATTCATAGCAGGTTTGAATGATCTTTTGTATTTCAGTGGTGTGAGTTGTAATATCTCCTGTTTTGTTTTTTTGTGAGGTTATTTGGATTTTCTCTCTTCTTTTCTTGGTTAATCTTGCTAATGGTTTATCAATTTTATTTTTCAAAGAACCAGCTTTTTGTTTATCTTTTGTATTTTTTTGTTTCAATTTCATTTAGTTCTGCTGTAATCTTGGTTATTTTCTTTCTTCCGCTGGGTTTGGGTTTGGTTTTTTCTTGTTTCTCTAGTTCCTTGAGCTATGATCTTAGAGTATAAGTTTGTGCTCTCTCAGTCTTTTTTACGTAGGCATTTAGGACTATGAACTTTCCTCTTAGCACTGCCTTTGCTGAATCCCAGAGGTTTTGATAGACTGTCTTTATTGTCATTCAGTTCAAATAATTTTTTAATTTCCATCTTGATTTTGTTTTTGACCCAATGCTCATTCAGTAGCAGGTTATTTAATTTCCATGTATTTGCATGGTTTTGAAGGTTCCTTTTAGAATGGATTTCCAGTTTTATTTCACTATGTTCTAAGAGAGTGCTTGATATAATTTCAATTTTCTTAAATTTATTGAGGCTCATTTTATGGTCTACTTAAGAGAAAGTTCCATGTGCTGTTGAATAGAATATGTATTCTGCAGCTGTTGGATGAAATGTTCTGTATATATCTATTAAGTCCATTTGTTCCAAGGTATAGTTTAAATCCATTGTTTCTTTGTTGACTTTCTGTCTTGATGACCTGTCTAGTGCTGTCAGTGGAGTATTGAAGTCCCCCACTATTATTGTGTTGCTGTCTATCTCATTTCTTAGATCTATTAGTAATTGTTTTATAAATTTGGGAGCTCCAGTGTTAGGTGCATATATGTTTAGGACTGTGATATTTTCCTGTTCAACAAGGCCTCTTACCATTATATAATGTCCCTCTTTGTCTCTTTTAACTGTTGTTGCTTTATAGTTTGTTTTGTCTGATACAAGAATAGCTACCCCTGGTGACTTTGGTTTCCATTTGCATGAAATGACTTTTTCCACCACTTTACATGAGTCCTTGTGTTAGTTGAGTCCCCTGAAGGCAGCAGATGGTTGGTGAATTCTTATCCGTTCTGCAGTTCTGTATCTTTTAATTGGAGCATTTAGGCCATTTACATTCAATATTTGTATTGAAATGTGAGGTACCTATTGTGCTCTTTATTGCCTGCATACTTTGTTTTCTTTTGTTTTTTAACTTGCATTTTTTTTTATAGGTCCTTTGTGATTTTTGGTTTAAAGAGGTTCTGTTTTGATGTGTTTCCAGGAATTGTTTCAAGATTTATAGCTCCTTTTAGCAGTTTTTATAGTGGTGGTTTGGTAATGGCAAATTCTCTCAGCATTTGTCTGAAAAAGAACTGTCTTTCCTTCATAGATGATGCTTAGTTTTGCTAGATACAATATTCTTGGCTGATAATTGTTTCGTTTGAGAAACCTGAAGATAAGGCCCCAATCCTTTCTGGCTTGTAGGATTTCTGCTGAGAAATCTGCTGTTAATCTGACAGGTTTTCCTTTATAGGTTACCTGGTACTTCTGTCTCACAGCTCTTAAGATTCTTTCCTTCACATTAACTTTGGATAATCTGACAACAATGATGAATTTCCTGGGTGATCTTTGGGCTTCTTGTATTTGGATGTCTAGGTCTCTAGCAAGGCCAGGGAAGCTTTCCTCGATTATTCCTCCAAGTATGTTTTCCAAGCTTTTAGAATTCCCTTCTTCCCCAGGAATACTGCTTATTCTTAGGTTTGGGTGTTTAACATAATCCCAGACTTCTTGGAGGCTTTGTTCACATTTTCTTATTCTTGGTTCTTTGTCATTGTTGGACTGGGTTAATTTGAAGACCTTGCCTTCAAGCTCTGAATTTCTTTCTTCTACTTGTTCCATTCTATTCCTCAGACTTCCCAAAGCATTTTGCATTTCTAAATATGCATCCAAAGTTTCTTGAATTTTTTTATTGTTTTCTCTTTAAGCCACCTATTTCCTTGAATATTTCTCCCTTCACTTCTTATATCAGTTTGGGGATTTCCTTACATTGGACTTCACCTTTCTGGCCTCTCCCCCCATTTGCTTAATAACTAACCTTTTGAGTTCTTTTTCGGGCAAACCAGGGATTTCTTCTTGGTTTGGATCCATTGCTAGTGAGAGTGTGATTTTGGGGGAGTGCTGAAAAGCCTTATTTTGTCATATTACCAGGGTTGTTTTTCTGGTTCCTTCTTGTTTCGGTAGCCTCTGCCAGAGGAAAGGTGTAGGCCCTAAGGCTGTTGTTCAGATTATTTTGTCCCATGAGGTGTTATTTTGATGTAGTACACTCCCCCTTTTCCTATGGATGTGGCTTCCTGTGAGCTGAACTACTGCGCTGGTTGTCTCTCTTCTTGAGTCTGGCCACCCAGCAAGTCTACCCGGCTATGGGCTAGTACTGGGGGGTTGTCTGCACAGAGTGCTGTAATGTGAACTAGGCTCTCAGCCACAGATACCAGTATCTCTTCATTCCAGTGGAGGTGGTAGGTGTGTGCAATGGACTCTTTGAGGGTTCTTAGCTTTGGTGATTTAATACTCTATTTTTGTGCTGGTTGGCCTCCTTCCAGGAGGTGGTGCACTATAGAAAGCATCTGCTGCAGTAGTATAGAGAGGGACTGATAGTGCATGGGGCTCTGGAACTCCCAAGATTATATGTCCTTTATCTTCTGCTACCAGGGTGAATAGGGGAAGGACCATCATGTGGGTGTGGGGCTACGTATGTCTGAGCTCAGAATCTCCTTGGGTGGGTCTTGCTGCAGCTGCTGTGGGGGATAGTGATATGAGTCCCAGGTCACTGGAGTTGTGTACCTAAGAGGATTATTTGCTGAGTCATGCATGTTGTCAGGGGAGCAAGGGAAAGGTGGCAGTCACAGGCCTTACCTGGCTCCCATGCAAACCGAAAGGTTGGTCTCACTCCCACCGTGACCCTACAACCAGCCCCAAATCTGTTTCCAGGCAGAGGGTGTAATGGGCTTGAAAACTTGCCCAGGCTACCTGCCTCCCTAGCTGAGAAATAAAAGGGCTTGGTTCTTCCTCGGCCTGTGGAGTCTGCACAATGGATTTCTGCCCTAACCCAAGTTCTGGCCAAGAGGCTTCTCACCCCATTCAAATTGTTACAAAGTTCAGCTAGAGAATTCCTTCTCCCTATGGAGTTTTGCCCACTGCTCCTCTCGTCACTCTCCCAATGGATCCCTGTGGTGCCAGCAGGAATGGCCTGCTAGGGGATGCAGCGAGCTCCCAGGGCCTTTCTTCTGCTTCACTGACACCTGTATTTTGCTCATTTCTCTAAATTGACTCAGCTCCAGGCAAAGTCAGAAACTTCTTCTGCAAATGGACATTTAGCTTGTCCTGTAGGTGTGCGTGTTCAGAAGAGGGTCTCCCTTTTCCAGTTCCACAGCTGGGGTTCCCACAGTATTTGGAGTGTCTCCTGGGTCCTGCAGGAGCAATCTGCTTCCTTCAGGGACTGATGGTTTGTTCTTGCAGTCAATCTGGAGCTAAAATTCACAATGCAAGCTTTCTCAAGCTGTTCTGTCTGGAGCTGCAATCTAGTCCTGCCTCCCAACTGCCATGATGATCAAATTCAAGATATTTTTTTGCCAAACACTATTTTGGCAAAAATATGTGTCAACAGGATCCCCATGTGTAACTGTTGGGAGTGCAAACCGATATATTCATTTTACAAAGTAATAGGGCATTATCATGTAAAGTGATGTTCTTATACCCCACAACTCAGTAATTCTACTCCTCGACATATACCCAAGAAAATCTTTAGTATGTGTGTCTCAAGAGATATGTACAAAAATGTCATAGCAGCGCTATTCACAATACTCAACATCTGGAAATAGCCTAAATGTCAGGGGGAAAAAATAACAAAGTTAAACGGGTATATTCACACAATGAAATATTTCAGAGAAATGAAAATGAAAAATTGTAACCACGTAAATGACCTGAATGAATCTTAAAATGTCATGTGAAAAAGAAAATCCCAGATAATTACATATATTAAGATATTCCTTTTATAAAGTTCAAAATCAAGCAAGATCAAATCATGTGTTATAAAGACATACATATATATGCACTAAAATGCTTTTTAAAGCAGGAGAATACCAAACAAGATTTAAGTTAGAGATTATTTCTGAGGAGCAGGGAGACAGGCAAATAGGATTAGAAAGGAGTTCATAAAAGATGCATGTTTTTGGTGATCATTTAGTTCTTAAGTTCTTAAATCTTCATTAGATATTAGATATTAAATGCCACGTCTCTATCTGTATAGATCTAGATATCTATCAATATATATCTATCCAGACATGTAGATATATGATGCTTAGTATTCATGAACTATGAATTATAACATATACATCATATGTATTATAAATATACAATGACCAAAAAATCCTAAGTAAAGATTAATCATGTGTAAACAGGCATAACCATATATGTAACAAAATTTATTTTTAAATCATGAGAACATTAGGAACAACTTTAAACCAATAAATGTTGAAGCTTAGACAAAATGGGTAATTCTCTAGAAAAACCTCAATTCTCAAAATGATCTCAACAAGAGAATTTAAGAGTTGTCAATAACCTTTAAATGCCTGTGGACAGTGGCTCATGCCTGTAATCCTAGCACTTTGGGAGGCCAAGGCAGGTGGATTACTTGAGGTCAGGAGTTCGAGACAAGCCTGGCCAACATGGCAAAACCTGGTCTCTACTAAAAATACAAAAATTAGCTGTGTGTGATGGTGTATGCCTGTTGTCCTAGCTACTCAGGGGGATGAGGCAGGAGAATTGTTTGAACCTGGGAGGTAGAGGTTGCAGTGAGCTGAGACTGCACCACTGCACTCCAGCCTGGGTGACAGAGTGAGACCCTCTTAAAAAACAAACAAACAAAAAACTTTTAAAATAATTTAACTGGTAATAAAATATTTATTTACCCTCACAAAACATTACTATTCTAAATGGTTTCATAGCTTAGTTTTTTTTAGACCTTCAAGAAATAAATAGTCTCTTATATAAACAGGTTCAGTAGGTAGGGAGAAGTTATACAACTTATGTTATAGGTTTGATATAAAATTGTCCCAAACCGAACAAAAAGATCATATAACTCAAACTCATTTATGAGCATATGTGCAAAATTTTAAGCTATTAGCAAATAAAATTCAATATATAGTACAAGAATGCAAGGATGTCTTACCATCAGAAAATCTACTGACATATTCCTAAAATATTAACAAATTATAGAACGAAAACCATATAATCATCACAGTAAGTGCAGAAAAGAGATTTGACAAAATACAACCACATTCAAACTTTAAAGAAAAAAAATCCTAGTAAACAAAGAATAGAAGGAAATTTCTTTAAGAACTCTATCCAAAACCTAAAGCAAATATTATTCTAATTAAAGCCAAGAACAAGACGCTGATTCTCAATATCAAGTCTACTATTAATATTGTACTAGATATTCTAATTACAAGGGAAAAAAATTTAAGAATTGTAAAGGAAGATACATCACTCACATTATCTGTAGAAAATACAATTTTCTACATTGAATATCTAATCTGCAGGCAAACTAATAAAGATTCAGCAAGAACCCTGGATAAGAGATCAACATATAAAATTCATAACAAGCAGAGTGCAATGGCTTAATCTCAGCTACTCAGGAAGCTGAGGCAAGCAGATCCCCTGAGCCCAGGGGTTTGAGGCTATAGCAAGCAGTGAGCTATGATGAAGCCATTGCACTCCAGCCTGGGCAACAGAACCAGACCTCATCTTTAAAATTAAAATAAGAATAAAAAATAAAATTCATAACCGACAGGACAGCCGCACTAACAAATGATGTTGGCCTCCTCTTATAAATACATATGCCATAGAAGCTAGGGAGAAACTGATGAATCAGAGTAGTTAAACAAACAAAATGCTAGAAACTCCAGAGCAACAGCATGTGATTGGGGTCATGGTGAAACTGCGAGTCACCATGAACCAGCACAGCAAGTATAGTAAGTTAGCATGAAAAGCAGGCTGGATAGCACAGGTAGGATGAGGGAAAGTTTGTGTGTTTTGCTGAGACAGTGTCTTGCCTGTTGCCCAGATTTGAGTGCAGTGGAGAAATCATAGCTCATTGCACCCTTGACCTCCTAGGCTCAAGGAATCCTCCCCACTCAGCCTCCTGATTAGCTGGAACCACAACAAGTACCACCACACCTGGCTAATTTTTTATAATTGAGATGGTTTCACCATGTTGCCCACACTGAACGGAAAGTATTTTTTAACATGGCTTTCATCTCTTCAGAGACAGCCTATTGTTGTAGGCTGAACCTAGTATGTAACATCAAATATAGCAGCAGTGTGGAGTCCTAGCCCAGCAATAAAGGGAGAGGTGAAAATCAGGATAGTGCATCAGCCTCTCCAGAAAGGACTGCAGCTAACCACTTGGGCTTCCCCCAAAACCCAATCACCCACATCTCAGTACCTAGAAAATTACAGTTCCTGAAAAGTAATAGCCAGGGCAGACAGAGACAAACAACAGAGCTGAAGTGTTTCTCCTCTGGAGCACATACACGCCAGGACCTGAGCGGTAACCCCTTTCCTGGGGTTTACTTCATGAATCAAGAAGGTCCGACTCCCCCAGGAGACTGTGGGTTTGCTAGAAACAATCACAAGACATCTTCATGACGCTTATAAGAAAGATGGCAACTGAAATAAACTAAACCAAAGAGAAAGCGGCAGAAGAGAGCAAGAATTTAAAATATGTATCATCAGTGAGATAAGAGAGGTTGTTCAAAACATGAAAGAGCAACATAAAGGAGGATACTTTCAACACCGAGGGTGGAAGTAGTCATGAAGAAGAATATCTGCGCATATTAGACATGAGAAATAGAATGGAAAGAATTCAGTTAATAGCATGAATGGAGATGTAATCATTTTAAGATTATACTAAAGAACTCTTCCTAGAGGACACAAAGAAATTATCAATAAAACAAAAAATATATACATTTTGAAATGCCAGGGGTGAGAGAAAAAACTAAAATAAAATATAAAAAGCACAGTTGAGAAGAAATAACTAGACTTTCCAGATTTCGTAATATATCACTTTCAGATTAAAAATAAATACAGAGTAAATATAAAACTCTCCTGCACTAAACACCAAAATTATAAAATTTCAGAACATTAAAACCAGAGAGATATTTCCAAAAGATTCCAGAAAAAAGGCAACAGCTCATCTACTGAAAATCAAGAATAACTTAGACATCAGACTAATTGGAAGACCAAAGGCAGACAGCAATAGAGAAATGTTTTCAAAATATTGCAAGAAATTAAAGGCTAGAATTTTATATCCACAGAATCCACCATTTAGATATAAGCATGTAGTAAAGATTTTTGAGGGCGTAAAATGCTTTGCTACAAATACCTCTTTGGAAATACTCTTAGAGAAAGTATTCCAGTAAGAAAAGTAAGAAGTTCAGGAGAACAGTATAATACAAATGAAGGACTGACTGTAATAAATTTACCATATATCCATTACAACTCAGAATTAAAATTCTAGATAATAGCAACAAAATGAAGAGAGTGATGAGTATAAGAGAGAAATAAATTATAAACCATTTTACATGTGCCTAGATGCACACATTTTAAAGAAAATATTAGCCAACTAAAGCCAATGTATGAATCTTGATCAATAGATTTTATCCTAATTAGTAAGGGCGATTCAATATCAGAAAAATCTATTAGTAAAATTTACCACATCAAAGGTAGATGCAGAGAAAGCACTTCAGAAATTAAATTAAAATACTTATTTATCCAGCCTGAGCAACAAAGCAAGACCCTGTCTCTACAATTGTTTTTTTAACTTAGCCAAGCACGGTGGCATGCACCTGTAGTCCCAGCTACTTGGGAGGCTGAGGAAGTGGGATCACTGGAGTTCAGGAGTTTGAAGCTGCAGTGAACTATGATCAAGGCTGCACTCCAGCCTGGGTGACAAAGCAAGGCCCTGCCTCTAAAAAAATAAATGAATAAAACTAAAAATAATATAATAAAAAATACTTACAATTTTTTAAAGTCTCTTAAAGAACTGAGGAAAAAGGGGGAAACTTTAAGACTTTATGCCAAAACCCTAAAATAATCATCATACACAATGGAAAATCTTAGAAATACATTCCTTTTAAGATCAAGAATAAAACAAGCATTTTCTCCATTATAGCTACTTTTAACATGTAAAGGTTGAAGATCAGGAAGAAGGGAACAACCAAAACTACCACTGTTTGTTGATCATCTATACAGAAAATCTAGTAAGAGTTGTTTGAACTAATAAGAGAGTTCAACCAGACTTCTATAGTATTCCTCTAAAACAGCAATAACCAATCGAAAATAAATTAGAAAACAAACCATCATTCCTAACACAAGTTTTATAAAGTGTCTAGAATACATACAACTTTTGTACAGAAAATTTTACAACTCATAGGATATAGTAGAAAATCTGAATGAAATAAAGAGATTTACCATGCTTGTGGATGAGAGAATATCCCATGATATAAAAATTTTAATCTGAGCCAAGTAGTCTCTATATTCTATGCAAGACCAACTACCATTCCAGCAGGATTTGTTTCAGAAGCTTAACAACTTATTTTAAATATTATATGTAAGAATGAAATGTCAGGAAAAGCTGAAACAACTTTATACTCCTGTGTATATATTGGTGGTTCATCAAGAATTGGCACCACAAATTGATGTAGAAAGGGTGGATTGTCTAATTGATGGTGTTGGAAAAACTAACTCACAGGAGGAAGAAATCCTACCTCGTACTATTTGCAAAAATCTATACCAAATGGATTAAAGATCAAAATGTGAATGTGAAACTTTGAAGTCGATAAAGGTGTTGAAGTAAATCTTACCTGGGGTGGAGAGGGCACTTTTGAATGAGACTCCAAAGCCACGAATTTCAAGGTGAAATTTTAGTGAAATTGACTACATCAAAATGAAAGAATTCTGTTCAGTGAAGTATACCATGAATGCAGTTAGTTGCTGGGTGAAAACTGGGAGGGAAAAAAAGTATATATATATATATATATATGTGTGTGTGTGTGTGTGTGTGTGTGTGTGTGTGTGTGTGTGTGTGTGTGTGTATTATACATTATATATGTGTATATATAAAAGCCAATAAAAGATCAATATTGAGAATTAAAAACGACTCTCACAAAATCATAAAGAAAAAGATGGCAAAACTAATAGGCAAATATTTGTAGCTGATATTCCTAAGAATGTGAGAAGGAAGTGACCTTCTTAGGTCTTACAAGAGAATTCACTAAATTGGCCAGTTATAAAATAAATGTATTATACTAGCAATACTCTGTTAGAAATACAAAATTTAGATTGTATTAAGATTTCATTCCTGATAGCAACAACAATGAAATGAGATTCCCAGACATAAATATAATTTCTGAAAATTGCTTAATGCATAAGAAAACTTTACTAACTAAAGAAAAGATGGAAGAAAATCATGTTTCTGAATGAGTAGATAGGATTTTGCAAGTTGTTCATCAGCCATTATTTAATGTATGAATCTTAATAACATTCTAGTAAATCCTAAAGGAACTTTTTGGAATCTGAGTTAATCATTTTTAAAGTTTATATAGAAAAATAAATGGAAGAGTCAATAAATCTTCTAAAGAAGAAGAAAAAGAAGGGTGGAATGACATTAGAAAATATTTAGATACATTAAAATTCTACAATAATGAAAAGTGTCTTTTCAGATAAACAGATAATTGAAACAAAAGAGAAACTCTAGAGGGGACAAAGGTATGGTAAGAATTTGATGCCAATAAAGGTGATTTTTAAAATTGTTCAAAGAAAGAAATTATTCAGTAATAGCACTAGGAGAGTTATCAAATTATTTAGGGAAAAAAATAAAGTTGTATTAATTCTATCTCACAACATCTCCACTATAAACCATAAGTTGAAAGGCTAAAATATTTGAAAAAAGTAACATGAAAAAGCATATTAATCTTATATACATGTAAAGGCAGAATTTATAAATAAAAGAATACATCTGACAACATTAAATGAAAGAATTCTATATGTAAAAAATAAAAATGAACTTCATAGGTATTCAAATGAAAATATTGTGGTAACATATGGCAAAAGGTTAGTATCTGTAATATATAAATTGTTCTTACAAATGTAAATACAAAGAAAGACAAAGGATACAAGCTGTCGAGTCACAAAAGAAGAAATAAAAAAAGATTATGAGATCAAAGGAAATTTAACAAAGTACTCAGGTAAATGCAAATTAACCATGGGGTGCATTTTTTTTTAATATGCTTTAAATTCTGGGATACATGTGCAGAACGTGCAGGTTTGTTACATAGGTATACATGTGCCATGGTGGTTTTCAGCACCCATCAACCTGTCATATACATTAGGTATTTCTCCCAATGCTATCTCTCCCCTGGACCCTCATCCCTCCAACAGGTCCTGGTGTGTGATGCTCCCTTCCCTGTGCTCATGTGTTCTCATTGTTCAACTCCCACTTATGAGTGAGAAGATACGCTGTTTGGTTTTCTGTTACTGTGTTAGTTTGCTGAGAAGGATCGTTTCCAGCTTCATTCATGTCCCTGCAAAGGAAATGATCTCATCCCTTTTTATGGCTGCATAGTATTCCATGGTGTATATGTGCCACACTTTCTTTATCCAGTCTATTATTGATGCACATTTCGGTTGGTTCCAAGTCTTCGCTATTGTGAACAGTGCAGCAATAAACATACGTGTGCATATATCTTTATAGTAGAATGATTTCTAGTCCTATGAGTATATACCCAGTAATGGGACTGCTGGGTCAAATGGTATTTCTGGTTCTAGATCCTTAACAAATCACCACACTGTCTTCCACAATGGTTGAACTAATTCACACTTGCACCATCGGTGTAAAAGTGTTCCTATTTCTCCACATCCTCTCCAGCATCTGTTGTTTCCTGACTTTTTAATGATCACCATTGTAACTGGCATGGGATGGTATCTCATTGTGGTTTTCATTTGTATTTCTCTAATGACGACGAGATTTCTCTAGTGATGATGAGATTTTTTTCACGTTTGTTGGTTGCATAAATGTCTTCTTTTGAGAAGTGCCTGTTCATATTATTTGTTCACTTTTTGAGGGGGTTGTTTTTTTTCTTGTAAATTTAAGTTCCTTGTAGATTCTGGGTATTAGCACTTTGTCAGATGGATAGATTGCAGAACTTTTCTCCCATTCTGTAGGTTGTCTGTTCACCCTGATGATAGTTTCTTTTGCTGTGCAGAAGTTCTTTAATTAGATCCTATTTGTGAATTTTGGTTTTTGTTGCCATTGCTTTTGGTGTTTTAATCAGGAAGTCTTTACCCATGCCTATGTCCCAAATGGTATTTCCTAGGTTTTCTTCTGGGGTTTTTATGGTTTTAGGTCACACATTTAAGTCTTTAATCCATTGTGAGTTAATTTTTGTGTAAGGTGTAAGGTGTAAGGAAAAGGTCCAGTTTCCATTTTCTGTATATGGCTAACCAGTTTTCCCAACACCAATTATTAAATAGGTAATCATTTCCCCATGGCTTGTTTTTGTCATGTTTGTCAAAGATCAGATGGTTGTAGATACGCGGTGGTATTTCTGAGGCCTCTGTTCTGTTCCATTGGTCAGTACATCTGTTCGGTACCAGTACCATGCTGTTTTGGTTACTGTGGCCTTGTAGTATAGTTTGAAGTCAGGTGGCATAATGCCTCCAGCTTTGTTCTTTTTGCTTAGGATTGTCTTGGCTATGTGGGCTCTTTTTTTGGTTCCATATGAAATTTAAAGTAGGTTTTCCTAATTCTGTGAAGAAAGTCAATGGTAGCTTGATGGGATAGCACAGGAATCTCTAAATTACTTTGGGCAGCATGGCCATTTTCATGATACTGATTCTTCCTATCCATGAGCATGGAATGTTTTTCCATTTATTTTGTGTCCTCTCTTATTTCCTTGAGCAGTGGTTTGTCATTCTCCTTGAAGAGGTCCTTCACATCCCTTGTAAGTTGTATTCCTTGGTATTTTATTCTCTTTGTAGCAATTGTGAGAGGGAGTTCACTCATGATTTGGCTATTATTGTTATATAGGAATGCTTGTGATTTTTGAGGTGCAGTTTTTTACCTATAAAACTGGTAAGGGGAATACGGGGAAACAGGAAATTTCACATAATGTTGATCGTAAACTGCTTAAAAACAAAACAAAATTAAAATCTTT
>CAUYQU010011516.1:0-49141 GCA_963574635.1 Cheracebus regulus | reverse complement strand
GACTTAACAAATATTTACAGAACTCTCCTCCCACAAATCCACAAAACATACATTTTTCTCAGTATCACATTATACCTATTTTAAAAGTGACCCAATAATTGGAAGTAAATCACTCCCCAGCAATTGCATAGCATTTCACAGGTTTAAATAAAATATCGATTGGCTGCTTATTTGTTATTTTCATCCCCTATTCCTTCCTGTCTCCATTGTTAAGCACAATTATTGGCATAAAAGAAGTTTTTAATACCCATTTTTAGACTGCATTCTAGCCTGGGCAAAAAAACAAGAATCCCATTCTCTCTCTCTCTTTCTCGTCCTCCTTCTTTGTTTCATTCTTTTTCTTTCTTTCTTTTGCTGTTTCTTTCTTTCTCCTTTTCTCTCTTTTTCTTAAAAAAAAAAAAAAAAAGAAGTGGCCTGGGTGGGTGCAGTGGCTCATGCGTATAATCCAAACACTTTGGGAGGCCAAAGTGGGAGGATCTCTTGATTCTCAGAGTTCAAGACCAGCCTGGACAACATAGTGAAACCCCATCTCTGAAAAAAAAAAAACAAAAATCGCCGGGTCTGGTGGCATGTGCCTGTGGTCCTAACTACTTGGGTGATCGAGGCAGGAAGATGGCTTGAGCCCAGGAGTTGGAGGATGAGGTGATCCTTGCTGGTGCCGCTGCCAGCCTGGACAACACAGCAAGACCCTCTCTCAAAAAAAAAAAAAAAAAGTGACCAGAGTGTCGCCATCAGCGAATGCATGCCCCTACATCCTACCCCCGTTCCACACATGCAGGAGAGACACTTTCTCACTTAGCGGAATATTCAAGTTGCTATTGCTACAAATGACGCCAAAATGTAGTGGTTGGAAACAAAAACCATTTTATTAGGTCCCACAAATTCTGCAGGTCAGGATTTGGGCTGGGCTACTCTTTCATTCCATGTGGTGTTAATTGGGCTTATGGGTAGTGTTCAGCTGTCACTTGAATTGGTTTGGAGGGTCCAGGGTGGCCACACACTTGTGCCTGCTGCCTTGGGGGCTGCCTACAGCGCCTGCTTGCAGCCTCCCCAGCACGGTGGTCTCTGGCAGGCTGCTTGACCAGGACTGGCCAGCACCTGGGAGTGACTGGGAGAGGGTGAGTGAGAGTCTTTCTAGTCTTCCACTGTCCCACTGGGGAAACACATAATGCAGTCCACAAGAGAACACCTAGAACCTTCCATACACTGAATCTAACATAGAGAGTGTCTGGGAGACTGTGAAAAGTAACTGCTTCAGGGCAGTAACATGCCCTGGGTCCCACACCCTCCCTGAGACTTAAGTGGCTACAGTTAGATGCCATTGCCTATCCTACCTCTTAGCAGACTGTGCATGGTCCTGGAGACCAGTTTGCTAGTCCTAGGAACTAGGGAAACGTGGACTGCTGCTTGAGGGACCGGGGCATGAGTGGGGGAGGGCTCCTGCAGTCAGGACTGAGAAGCAAGCATGGTCATTGGTGTTGAGAGGGACATCACCCCCTGGAATTTCAGCAGGAAGCAAGTTGCCATGGGGGCTTGGTCTTGACCTGGGCAGAGGATCCTATGGCCTAGGGCTGAGTTACAGGTTAAAGAAAACTGATGGAACTGATGGAACAGCTGGCTCAGCTGTGATAGCTGGGACTGGGGCATGAGAGGGATGTAAGTTCCCCACCTGCTGACCAAGGTGGTAGCTGCTGGGGCTGTATCCACCCTTCCTGTGGAAGAACCTCAGCACAGCAGTGGCTGGCCTTCACCCGAGCATTCTGCCAGGAGCCTGGTGATTGCCCCACCCCTGCCTATCATGGCTGGTGCATGTACTCACCATTACGGGACCTGAGTGCAAGCTCACTCAGTCTGGCTCCATCTAGCTTTGTGCTCATGTCTGAGACAGAGTGTGGGATCCAGGGTCCTAGGGGTTGCACAACACAACCCATCCCCTGGAACACCCAAGCATTCCTCCCAGGGGACTGAACTTGGGCATAAACACCCCTACTGTTACCACCTCAGTGGACTCCTGCCTGTAAGTGCCACCCGCTGGCCTTGAGGCCAGCCTGCACAGCCCATTGCAACCATTGCCAACACAAGTGCACAGTGCTTGGGACCCAGAAGAGCATCTCAACACTGCCCCCACTATTGCTCACATGTCAGCTTCCCAGGGGCTCATGAGCCTGCTTACCTGCTGAGTATACCACTGCTACATCTGATATCTGAGAAAGCTACCTTGAGGCCCAGAAATGTAAATGTCTGGGATTACCAGTATAGGTACCAGTGTACAACACCCTAGGCACAAGGATAGACATACCTAGCCCACCACCACCACCACCATAACCACTGAAACCTGAATACAGGCCCAACTGGCACTCCAGCTCCCAGCACAACTTCCCCACAGTCTCCAATAACCACACCCTAACACATCAAGGAAACAAAAGATACCACTAACGCTGCTTATAGACAAAGAAATCAGAGACTTCACTACTGCATGTACCCAGAAGCAAAACCAGGCTGGTTGGGCCATACCCAACCAACATCATAGTCACATCTTCAGGAAAAAGTCTTTCCCCAGTAAAAGTAAATTCAAAAATAGGAAGAAATGACTGCTGCACCAGATGCACAGAAGTCAATGTAATGTAAAGACACAGGAAATGTGAAAAAGCAAGATAACACCTTCAAAGGAGAACAATAATTCTCCAGCAATAGATTATAACTGAAAAGAAATTCTCAAAATCCCAGATAAAAAATTCAAAATGTTGATTTTTAAAGAAGCTCAATGAAATGCAAAAGGAATCTGAAAACCAATACAAAGAACCACCACCACCACCACAACAAAACCAATGAAAAAATGAGAAATTTACCAATGACATTTAAAGAAAAAAAAAAAAAGCAAACAAATTTTGGTATGATGAAATTCACAGAAGGAAATACATTTAAAAGTTTCAACAATAGAAGAAAGAATTTTGGAATATGAAGACAGGCCTTTTGAAACAATCTAGTCAGACAAAAAATAAAGAAATAAAAAAATAAAGAAAAAACAAAAAGAAGAAACAATGAATTTTTAGAGATTTAGTGCAACCTAAAGTGACTGAGTTTATAAATTTTTGGTATCCCTGAGGGCAAAGAGAGATGAAAAGGTTCATAATATTTAATAAAATAATAAATGAAAATTTCCCATCTAGCAAGAAATTTAGACATCCAAATATAACGGGCTCAGTATTTCCCAAAGAAATAAAATGCATAAAGGACTTTAACACAGGAAATGATAATCAGACTGTTTAAAGTCAAAGTGAAAGGGAAAATTCTAAAAACATAAATGGAAAAGTAAAGTGTCTTGTCACCTACAAAGGAAACCCTACCTAATAGCAGACTTCTCAGCAGAAACATTATAAGACAAAGTCCTGAAAGAAAAAAAAGGCAGCCAAGAATTTTATATCCAGCAAAATTAACTTTCATAAATGAAGAACAAATGTCTTTCCCAGATAAACAAATGCTAAGGAAATTCATCACTACTTGACTGTTCCTACAAGAAATGCTTAAAAGAGTCCTAACTTGGAAGCAAAAGGATTACATTAACCATTATGAAAACACACAAAAGTATAAAACTCATACATAAAGTAATTACACAAAGAAGGAAGAGAAAGGAATGAAGTGATACCACTATAGAATTCCACCAAACCACGGTGACAGAAAAATAAAAAAATAAAACAATAATAAAACAACTTGAAAACAACAATATGACAAGGACAAAACCTCAGATATCAATATTAGCCTTGAATGTAAACTAATTAAATGCTCCACTTAGAAGATATAGATTGGTGGATTGCTCTCTACCATCCTAGGAGCAGGGGGAAAAAACCCTCATCTTTCCTGTTGGAAGTGAGCTCAAACTCCGTAAAGGAGTTACCTGCCTTTCATTGTCATGGAAGCAGGAAAAAACTTACCTTCCTTGTGTTGGAAGCAAGTAACCCTGGCCCCCTCTCCCCCACACAAAAGGAGTTGTATAACAAAATAAACTTTAGAGCTTGACCAAATCTGAGTGGATCAGGGAGTCTCTGGAGTGGGTGCTTCCAGGCCTCAGCAAATTGTCCTATTTGTTTGAGCCATAAAGACAGCTCAAACTGGTACCCAAGACTGATAGGAGATTTGTCAAAGGTCAGGGGCATCTCTACTCAGAATCCCTTCGTGGTTACCAAAATGCGAATCTCAAATATCGGATACAGGTCTCAGTCAACTTAGGTTTATTTTGCCAAAGTTAAGGATGCATATCCATGAAATGGCCTCAGGAGGTCCTGAAGACGTGCCCAAGGTGATCAGAGCACAGTTTGGTTTTATACGTTTTAGGGAGACATGAGACATCAATCAATATATGTACGATGAACATTGGTTTGGTCTGAAAGGTGGGACAACTTGAAGCAAAGGCAGGATAACTTGAAGCGGGAGGCGGCTTCCAGGTCACAGGTAAATAAGAGACAAACGGTTGCATTCCCTTGAGTTTCTGGTTGGCCTCTCCAAAGGAGGTAATCAAATATGCATTTATCTCAGTGAGCAGAAAGATGACTCAATAGAACGAGAGGCAGGTTTGCCCTAAGCAGTTCACAGCTCGACTTCTCCCTTTAGCTTAATGATTTGGAGGCCCCAAGATTTATTTTCCTTTTACATTTTCTATCAGACCTAAGGTCTGCCTTGACGGTAACCCTGGAGGAGTATATTAAGGATGTCCAACCCCTACTTCTCCTCAAGGCCGGAACAGTCTCTCAGGTTGCACTTCAGGGTGCCGTGGTCAAGGAGGAAGTCCAGTCAGACGGCTGCAGGGCGCCCTTCGAATTTTGTTTTACAGGCATTAGTGCCACCCATTTCTCCTCGACCCCAAACTGCTTCTCCGCAAAACAGAAACGTTATCATTCTGCTTCCATTTGTCCAGAAGAAAGGCAGAGAGCGCACACTGTGCAGCGCAGATGGGAAAGTTCATTATTTGAGAGAAAACAGGAAGAGGTGGGGGGGGGGTCCCCCACGGAAGCCTCAGCCATTTTGCGGCCCGTAGGGGTTGTATTTCCCAGGCCGTGAGGTGCCCAGCTCCGCCCCTCGCCCCAGGTAGGACTCCTGCCCGCGCCCTGCACCCTGGGTCGGACCCCAAGCCGAGGGACGAGGGTGGGCGGTTGGGGACAAGCTCCACACATAGGGCCGATGGGCCTCCGTTCGCACTACCGCGGAGGCGCAGACAAGAAGTCCGCCTGCGTAGGAAGCAGTCCTAGCTGCAGATGGTCTGTGCGCAGTGCGCCTGCGCGAGCCGAGGGCGGTGGCTCGGCTTCCTGAAAGGGCGGAGCGTCTGGTGACAGCGCCTGCGCGGGGCGCCTGGCTGTGGGCGGGGCCTTCTCGGCTGCCGGCCTTCGCGCACTGCGCTTGCGCGGCTTGAGGGCGGTGGCTCAGGCTCCTGGAAAGGACCATCCGCCCCTCCGCACTGGCCGTATGAACGCGGAACTCAGCGGAGAAACGCGGCTGAGGTAGGTTTCCTGATGGACGTAAGGCAGGACAGGCCATGTGAGGCGTCCTCGCTCTGGCTGAGCGCCGCTGGCAGACATAGGCCTCCGCCCCCTTTTGGGACCTCCGAGCGCCCTCGCAGTCTCCGCTTCCTACCCTGGCGTCCAAACGGGAGCTCGGCCCCCGCCACCCGCTTCCCACCGTGCCGCGCCCGCTCCTGGCCACGCCCCTCCTGGCCACACCCACCAACCAGCGCCTGCTCCGACCACGCCCTCCGCGGTCACGCCCACCTCGCCTCCAGCCCTGCCACGCCCTTCGCGGTTACGCCCCACCGGCCGGGCAGGCTCTGCCCTGAAGCTCGCGGCGCGCTCCCAGCCTGACCCTGTCGCGGTCCTGCGTCCACGCGCGGCCCCCTCGCTTCTTGCCCGCTTCCTGCCCCCTTCTCACCCGCCTTCATTGGCCACCTGTTCCCACCCGCCATGATCCTGTTCCTCCCAAGGGCATCTTAGGTGGGCCCGGATCCTGCGCGCACCACAGCACCCACTCCGACCCATCGCAATTTGGACGCAGGTTTTCCAAGGAAAATGTAATTCTGTAAGTCAGTATTTGTAACTACGAACATCACAAAAATAAGCATCAAGTCTGAATTTAGAAGTGAACCTTGTATTTTAAACAAAGAATTGCTATGCAATGAAAAAACACGGTCATCCCAGAGCAGAGTGTGGATTACACTGTTACTGGAAAAATAAGAATTGAGAAGGAAAAGGCTGGAAGATGCACACCTTCGTCCCTGTTAGTGGAAACACTGTAAAGTCCCAGGTAGGGACTTTTAATTGGAATTAAAGCTATCGCAGTTCTAAGAAAAGAATGGATACTGATTTATATTGCTATAAGTCGACACTTGATCTAACAGAAACGAACAGGCTTCAGCAAATGAGTAAGATTAACACCTTGCAGACTAGTGAAGAAAGCACACACTGTTTGAAGTTTATGGTTTTTAAATGCTTTTGTCTTTGTAAAGAATCGTCATTATAATGTTCATTTCTATGCCATTCTTCACACATACACATTTTATTTCTATTTGATAGATGACCTTTATAATGGACCTTAGAAGTTAAGTGAACATAATCATTAATGTGGCAAGTACTTTGTGTCTCCTTCTCTTTTTAAAAGTAGAAATGGAGAAGAAAATGAAATAAAGCAGGAGTTATGAGGCAGAGCCTAAGAGAACTATGGCAACATCAGGTGACTGTCCCAGAAGTGAATCACAGGTAATTTCGGTTCCAGTTCCTAGAAATCTGTGTTTAATGAATTCGAACATTGCAGAGAGCTAGCATCAGCTCACAGATGTAATGAAACTTGACTTGTGCCTTGCAAGGTGGCCACTGACAGTGGAATGCTTAAACGTGAAGACTGTTAGGTAGAGGAGACGCAGTGTAGGATGACGTCCTGCCCTGGGCACCATAAACTCTTCCAAGGAAATAGCCCCAAAACATTGGCATCATTTAGGCTTCCATTTTTGGTACATGAACTGGCAAGGCAAGCATATTTTCTGAGCTGTTCAATAAAATGTCATGCATAATCCCAGCAATATATTGAGGGCCAGTTGGACACATAAAAGATCCATGTATTCATACTGTTTCTGCCTGAGTTACTCACGTAGTTTTGTTCAAGTTAGCAGTAAAAAAGCCTCAAATTTTAAGGAATGTTGATTATATAAAAGTTACCAACTGAATAATAAATATCGTTTTTAAAAATTAAGCGTTTTCATGTCTGTTACGTCAGCTTTAATGTTTTCTTTTTTTTCTCTTTCATTCCAATGATCTACTTTCATCTGGGTTTTTACAGGAATTTTATTTAAAGTTAGCATCTTTCATTAATTTGTTTCTTTAATTATTCATAAAATGTTTTAATTCCATGGACATCTTATTTTTCTTCTGAGAAATTTAACAGATATTAGGGTATTTCCAGGATGATATTGTAAACAAGTACATTAAGCAATGTACATTAAGCTCTCTCTCTCTCTCTCTATAAGCGCTCTCTCTCTATATAAACTCTCTCTGTATATATATATATAAGTGTTCTCTCTCTCTCTCTCTCTCTCTCCCCTCTCTCTCTCTCTCTCTTTCTCTTTCTCTCTTTCTCTCTCTCTTATCTCTCTCTATATAAGTAAAAATACTCTCGGGTGTATTTCAGTCTGTAGTTCAGCTGCTCAGAAGCCTGAAGCGGGAGGATCACTTGGGGCCAGAAGTTTGTAGTGTGTTATGATTGTGCCCGTAAACAGCCACTGCACTCCAGGCTGGCCAATAAAGTGAGACTTCATCTCTTAAAAAACAAAAAGCAACAGATTTGTTTCCCAATCTCAGTCCTATTTCTCCTCTTGTCTCTCTGGAGGCAAACACAACTGTGAATCATGAATCTGTTGTGTGCCGCTGTGCCGTTTTTATACCTTTATGCCTTATGTAGATATCCTTGAATGATATATGATATTGTCTGTGTGTGCTTTTTAGAGTTTCCATAATGGTGTCATACTCTCAGTGTCACCTGTAGCTTGCCTCTTCACTTAACTTTACCTTTGGGGCATTTGTCCTTGTTGATATGTGTGTACTGCTGGTTCAGTCCTGCCACTGTAGGGTGCTCTTGCAGTGTGTTCCTTCTCTGAAAGTAGAAAGTACCCTATTTGTACATATGTGTATGGGCCTGTTGCAGTCTCGCTGCTATACGGTAGGCATATACCCCATTTTACTTATTTCCCTTTTGTTGGACGCTTGTTTCTAGTTTTCTCTATTTCAAACAGTGCTGTAGTGACCATCCTTCTCTATGCCTCTGTTCTCCAGTAATGACATTGCAGGGTGGAAGGGGTTGCAAGTTTCAGTTTCACTGGATAATGATCGCTTATTCCCCAAAATGACTTAACCAGTTCGCAGGTCTGTCGGTAACCCACAGTAGTGCTTGCTAACACTTGACAGCGTCAGACTTTTAAGTTTTGGTCAGTCTCCTGGGTTAGAAATGGTATCTTGTTATTTTAATTTTGCTGACTACTTGTGGGTCATGGTAGTATTTCAGTAATACTTGTGTTCAACCTGTTAATACCACCCTTCATTATAGAAGAGATGTCTGATAATAGTAATTTGTGTTGTATCTCTTTTTTCCACCTTGATCGGTCTTCTTAGGATTTTATCAATTTTATAAAGAACCAATTTTATCTGTGTTGATTTCTCTATTTTTCTGTTTTCTGTTTCACTGATTTCTGCTTTTGTCTTTATTTCATTCTGTTCTGTTTGGGTTAATTTTTGTAGCATCTGAGAGGGAAGCTAATTGATTTTAAACCAGTCTTTAAAGCTATGAATTTCCTCTAATCACTGCTGTAGCTGTACATCACATATTTAATGCATTGTATTTTCCTTATTTTAAAAAATATTTTCTAATATATTCAATGGAAATTAGAAATTTTCTGGACTATTTGAAAGTATATTGACTAATTTATACACATTTTGGAAATGTTACTTTTTCTTATTTAAGTTTGCTTTGATTACATTGGCTAGAGAACATAACATCCTCTATAATTTCAGTCTTTTGAAATTTATTCAGGGCTGCTTTATATTCTAATCACATGAAATTTTTTGGTGAATGTTCCATGAGTACTTGCAAAGAGTATGTATTCTGCAGTTGTTGAGTAGTATTCTATAAATGCCATTAAGGTCAAATGGGTTATTAGTATTGTTCAAATCTCTATATCTTTTCTGAATTTTTTGCCCTCTTCTATCAGTTACTAAAAATTGTCCACTATGATAGTAGCTATATCTATTTTTCCATTGGCTTCTATCACTTTTTGCCTTGTATATTTTGAGTCTCTGTTATTGCATGTATATATTTAGTATAGGTTTTGTTTTCTAGATTAATTGACCTTATTTTTACAAAATACATCTTTTTACCTGTTAATAAATACTTCTTGTCTTGCATGTACCTTTTTTAATGTTAATATAGCTGTACCATCTTTTTTTATTATTATTAGCGCTTAGTGTGTGTGTGGGTATATATGTGTCTATGTATATATATATTTTTCCTCAACGTAAGTCCCTTTATTTAAAGTGTTTCTCTTGTAAAGAGCTAGTTGGGTCTAGCTCTTGGGTCTTTTTTTTTTTGTTGCTCCGTTAAACACCATTTCTGCCTCTTAATTGGAATATTTAGTCTATTAATATTTAATGTAATGACTAATATGATTAAGTGTAACATCTTGCTGTTTTATATTTGTCACATTTCTTTTTTGTACATGTCTCCATTTCTGCCCTCTTGTGGTTTAATAAAGTATTTTCTATAATTCCCCATTACCTCCTCTGTTAGTTAGCTTGTTAGCTGTACCTTTTCATATTGTTTTCCCAAGAAATTGCAGTTTGCATCCTAACTCAATTTCAGTCTTTTTTTTTTAACCACTTCATGTCGTAAAGATCTTACAAGTTAGTTTCATTTACTAGCACCTGTATTTTTGTCGTGTTGTCGTAACATTTTAATTTTACGTGTGTTGTAAACCCCACAAATTATCATTGTTGCTTCATGCTATCAGGAGTCTTTTTTAATAAAGAGAAATAGTCTTTTATGTTTCCCCACATATTATTTGCCTTTTTTGAGGTCTTTCCTTTTTTTCTGCATTCTGTGTTTTCGTGTAGGATCGTTTCCCTTTAACCTGAACAACTTTATTTTTACATTTATTAGTGTGAATCTGCTGTGTCAAACTATGAAATGTGTTTTGCCTACATTTTTGAAGAATGTTATAGCTTGATATGGGATTTTAGGTTTGCAGTTTTAATACTTTATAAAGGTGCCATTTTACTGTCTTCTGGCTTCTGTTTCTGATGAGAAGTCAGCAGTATTTTACTGTTCTACTAAATGTAATGTATTCCTTTTTCACATTGGCCATATTTAAGATTTTTCTCATTTTGGGGGTTTTTAACAGTTTTCTTCTTGTTTTTCCTGCTTAAAGTTAGTTGAGCTTCTTGAATCTGTGGTTTTTTTTTTTTTTTTTTTTTTTGTGACTGAGTCTTACTCTGTCACCCAAGCTGGAGTGCAGTGGTGCAATCTCAGTACACTGCAACTTCCACCCACTGGGTTCAAGCGATTCTCCTGCCTCAGCCTCCCAAGTAACTGGGATGACAGGCACAAGTCAACATGCCCAGCTAATTTTTTGTATTTTTAGTAGAGATGGGGTTTTGTCATGTTGGCCAGGCTGGTCTTGAACTCCTGACCTCAGGTGAACTGCCTACCTTGGCCTTGATGATTTCTTTTTAATTTTAATTTTGGGAAAATCTCCACCATTATCTCTTCATTTATTTTTTCTGTCTCTTCTCTTGACATGTCGCATGCTGTATTCTTATTTTTTTTTCATTCTTTTTTCTTTTTGTGCTTCAGTTTGGAAAATTTCTGTTGACCTAACTCATGAGGTTGCTGATCCTAAACAAAATAACTGGGAAAACCATATGTTTGTGAAAACATTTCTTGAGATGTCAGATAGGATCTATGTTATACAAAGAGTTCTTTTGATCTGTTAAGTAGAAGACAAATAGCCAGGTAGAATCATGGGCAAATAAAGATGCAGTTTACAGGAGAACAGATGCATGCAGCCAAAAACGTGAAAACATGATAGTCAAGGAATAGGTAATAAATAACTGTGAGATACACTTTACACCTATGACTGTGGTAAAAATTAAAGACAGTGGTAATGCCTGTTACTGCTAAGTGTTTGGTGCTATTGAAGTATGAAGTATTATATGCTTGATCAAAATAATTTTTCATGTTTGAATTTAAAATATCCTGGCTGGACGCAGTGGTTCATGTCTGTAATCACAGCACTTTGGGAGGCTGCTGGGTGGGAGGATCACTTAAGCCCAGGAGTTTGAGTGAGCAATGTAGTGAGACCTCATCTCTGCAAGAAATTTAAAAATTAGCTGGGTGCGGCGGTGTGTGCCTGTAGTTCCAGCTATTTGAGAGGTCGAGGTAGGAGGATTGCTTTAGCTTGGGAGGTGGAGGCTGCCGTGAGCCAGGATCACGCACTGCACTCCAGCCTCGGAGACAGAGGGCGACCTCATCTCAAAACAAAACAACAGCAACAACAAAAAACCGTGTTCTTTAGCCCTGGCAATCTAATCTATCCCACAGAAATAAAATGTCATCACATAAGCTCATCTGTGGCAGGCTTCCTTTGTTGCATCATCAGTTACGGTGGTAGAAAACTGGATACGAAGACAAAGCCTATGTCAGTAGAGGATGGCTGAAGCGTCAAGCGGAATTCCTTCTATGGAATAGTGTATAGCCATTGAAAATAGTAAATCAGGGTTCTAACAGTTGGAGAGTTTTTCCAGAAGGTATTGTGTGAGTAAGAAAAACAAAGTGCAGGTTGGGTGCGGTGGCTCACGCCTGTAATCCCAGCACTTTGGAAGGCTGAGGTGGGCAGATCACTTGCGGTCAGGAGTTTGAGACCAGCCAGGCCAAGGTAGTGAAACCCTGTTTCTACCAAAAAAATACAAAAATTAGCTGGGCATTGTGACACACGCCTGTAGTCCCAGCTACTCGGGAGGTTGAGGCATGAGAATTGCTTGAACCAGGGAGGTGGAGGTTGCGGTGAGCTGAGATTGCATCACTGCACTCCAGCCTGGGTGACAGACACTCCTCAAAAATAAGAAAAAAGCCAAGTGCAAAGACCGGGGCGGTGGAGGGTGGTTGTATGTATATGTATACATGTGTACATGGGTTTGTGTATGACATGGGCGTGGAGGAGGTATGGAAGGCCGCACAGCAGAGGGTTAGTGAGGGTGGATCAGCGATGGGGTGAAGAGGAAGCAGAAGGCAGTGCTGCCTTAGAGTGAGTCACGCTCCTAGTATAGGGAAAAGCACAAAGGGCACACATAAGCAGTTAGCAAGGTAAAAAGAGATGCCAGCAAGTATTTTAAAAACGTCTAACCACACGAAGAGGCAAATGGAAGTAACAAAAGTGATTGGTACCTATTGAGAGAGAGTGTGGGAAGATTGGTGGTTCCCTCTCACAGCAAGCAGTCTAAGGAACACCTTTGTGGAGGGCACTGGGCATAAAACCAAAAGCCATAAAGTACACATAGTCTCGGTCCGTCAAGTTCACATTCAGAAAGTCACCCTAAGAAGATTAAGGTACATGCAGAATGATTTATGTTGAAGGAAGTTCATCTTAACATAATTTAGAATAGTAACAACTGAAAAGTCTAAATTGACAAGACTAGGAAATTGGATAGGTAAGTCATGACAATTCATAGACTAGAATACTATACAGATATTACATAGTATTAGAAGTATATTTAATAAGAAAAATGTTCAGTTTGTAAGTGAGAAACAGGCCACAGGATTATTGTGTGAACCCAGTAAATGCTTTGTATACTTGTTATGTGTCCACTTTTTAAAAAGTCTGAAGGTATAAACAATGTGCTGCCTGTCATTATCTGTGATCAGTGAGTGAAGTTACAGGAATTTTCTTCTGTGTACTTTGGTGTTCTCACATTTTCTAGAGTACACATGAATTACTTTTATGTTTAGGAAAATGTGTTTAAAATGTGTATGTTGAGACAGGGTTGATTCATTGAGCTGGAATGTGTGATTTGAGGTTTTGCCCCCTGCAGTGATGTCTTCCAGCCAAGTTTATTCTTACATAAAGTGAACAGCTGGGTATGGTGGCTCATGCCTATAGTCCTAGCACTTTGGGAGGCTGAGGTAGGTGGATTGCCTGAGCTCAGGATTTTGAGGCCAACCTGGGCAACATGGTGAAACCCCATCTCTACTAAAAGTACAAAAAATTAGCTGGGTGTGGTGGTGCACACCTGCAGTCCCAGCTACTTGGGAGGCCGAGGCATGAGAATCATTTGAACCTGGCAGGTGGCGGAGGTTGCAGTAAGCCAAGATCATGCCACTGCATTCCAACCTGGACAATAGAGTGAGACTCTGTCTCAAAAAAAAAAAAAAAGTGCATATGGTAGGGGAGGCTCCAAGGACTGTGTGGGTCTGAGCTGGGGCTGCCCACACTCTGCTGCCTTGTGGCAGTTGTGCCATGCCACCAGCTCTTTCCACAGCCCCGTAGCTGTGCCTGCCTGGGGCACTGGGCCCCTGGCTCTGTCCTCACACTGGTTTCTCTTCATGGAGTTGATGACCACCTTTAGGAAGCATTGCTGATGAAGGCCAAGGGCTCCTCGCCAAATAGACACTGGCAGTGCCTGCTTCTGACTTCCTCCTTTGATGTTCTCTTTTAAAATGCAAATCTTTTTTTTTTTTAAAGAAATGTAGAGTGAAGGTGACAGCCTTTGATGATAGTAGTAAAGATGATCCATATCGTTTGTATGATAAATTCTTGGACACATGAATCTATATTTGAAATTTAACCATCCTAATAGCATAGCCACAAAAAAAAAAAAAAGCTCCAGTGTCCTCTCCTCACCCTTTCCTTGGCTTTGAGCAGGAAGAAGAGCCTGCTGAGTACACTGACGCGGGGCTTCTCCAGGAGGGAGTGCAGCCGGAGGAGTTTGTGGCCATCGCAGACTACGCTGCCACCGATGAGACGCAGGTAGCCACGTGTGGTGGTCAGTGCTTCATGGCTTTCAGCATGTTCAGTGGCACGATGAGATACATTTTGCAGAAGTCAGACCAAAGTTAAATGAGGAAGTGTTCAGATGCTCAGAGCCACATGAGACCTGGGTGTGGGCTTCCCCACCCAGCCTGACCAGTTCTGCCCCAAGCGTGATGTGAAGATGCTGAGTGTAGAGGGGGGATCCTCAGCCAGGGGCAGGAGCCCTGTTCTTGCTTCTACTTGGAAACCTTGCTTCAGAACCCACCCAGTTAATGAAAAGTGAAGCTGTCAAATATATCAAGCTATATCTGCTTGGATGTAGCTTTACCTTGTGACAGGAATTTCATAGAGTTCGCCTCCAGTAATTCAATTGGCGTAGCTGAGTTACAGTGAAGAGGCTGTTGAGAAATTCTCTCCTAGGCAGTTTGAAAATGTTCACTCCTTTTTTTTTTTTGGAGACGGAGTTTCACTCTTGTTGCCCAAGCTGGAGTGCAATGGCACGATCTCGGCTCATCACAACCTCCGCCTCCAGGGTTCAAGTGATTCTCCTGTCTTGGCCTCCGAAGTAGCTGGGATTACAGGCATGCTCCACCATGCCTGGCTAATTTTGTATTTTTAGTAGAGACGGGGTTTCTCCATATTGGTCAGGCTGGTCTTGAACTCCTGACCTCAGCTGATCCACCCACCTTGGCCTCCCAAAGTGCTAGGATTACAGGCATGAGCCACCGTGCCCAGCCCACTCCTTCTTTTAAAAAACATCAGTTAAGCTGTGCCCTTCTTTCAGGTAGATGTTCCACAGGCATCACTGAGTCATGGTGTCACTTGCATACATTCTCAGTTGCTGTCATTACCTACTGACTTCTGTTTGAAATCTCTGTTTGTCACCATTGATGGGATTTATCACTGAGCCACACTTGAAATACTAATGACTGGTTTTCCTGTTGAATTTTAACATTTTTTTTTCCAGCTCAGTTTTTTGAGAGGAGAAAAAATTCTTATCCTGAGACAGACCACTGCAGATTGGTGGTGGGGCGAGCGTGCGGGCTGCTGTGGGTACATTCCAGCAAACCATGTGGGGAAGCAAATGGATGAATATGACCCTGAGGACACGTGGCAGGATGAAGAGTACTTTGGCAGCTATGGAACACTGGTACTGCTTTCTAAGTTCCCTGTGGCTGGCCGGGCGGTGGGTTCTCTCTAGCCTTAGTTCCCGACTGCATCGTTCAGAGCAGGCTCATAATCTTGGAGGCCAGAGGGTCTCTGTTGCAGCCACTCAGCTCTGACATGGTTGTGTGGAAGCCAAAAGTGTGCAGGGTTGTTTGTGTTCCAATAAAACTTTATTTATGGACCCTGAAATTTGAATTCTATACAGTTTTCATGTGTCACAAATTATTCTTTTGATTTAAAAAAATCATTTAAAGGTGTAAAAATCATTGTTAGTTTGGAGGCCATCCAAAAACAGGTGGTGGACTAGATTTGGTGCATGGCTTAGTTTGCTGGCCCTTGGCTTAGTGATATGATTTGGGCAATGAGATTATGTGCGTGCTCTCTCAGTATTTAAAAAAAATTAGTAAATTTTACTTTGAAAATGCAATTAGGCTGGGTGTGGTGGCTGACACCTGTAATCCCAGCACTGGGGGAGACTGAGGCAGGAGAAAGCTTGTCCCCAAGTGGTTGGAGACCAGCCTGACAACACAGAAAAAATAAAACATACAATTTGTCTCTACAGTAAAATACATATATATAATTAGCTGGGCATGGTGGTGCATGTCTGTAGTCCCAGCTACTTGAGAGGCTGACATGGGAGGATTGCTCAGGCCTTGGAGGTTGAGGCTGCAGTGAGCCATGATGGGGCCACTGCACTTCAGCCTGAGCTACCGAGTGAGAGCCTGTCTCAAACAAAAGAAAAAAATTCTATAAGTCTATGAATAATAATACTTCTAGTCAGGTGTGGCGGCTCACGCCTGTAATCACAGCACTTTGGGAAGCTGAGGTCAGAGCATCATTTGAAGCCAGGAGTTCAGGGCTGCAGTGAGCACCTGGGTGACTCAACCCAGACTCTGTCCCTGAAAAAATAATAAAAGCACAACTTCTAAACAGTCAGCTTACTGAAATTTTTCCCCCACCATGGAGAAATGCCTATAACCCCATGGTGCAGGCAACAGTCTGGTTACATTTTAAGACTAGACGAAAACAGTTATTTGCAGGGTGAATGTTATAAAAACAATGTTAAGCAAAACAAGGAATAGGACAAAGAATCTATAATGTTTCGATCAATTATATAAAGTTAAGAGGCCACATTGGAAGGTGTTTGTTTTTTTTTCTAAGACAGAGTCCTGCTCTGTCACCCAGGCTGGAGTGCCGTGGTAGGATCTCAGTTCGCTGCAGCCTCTGCCTCCCAGATTCAAGCAATTCTCTCGCCTCAGCCTCCTGAGTACCTGGGACTACAGGTGCGCGCCTCTATGCCTGGCTCATTTTTTGTTTTGTTAGTGGAGGGGGTTTTGCTATGTTGGCCAGGCTGTCCTCGAACTCCTGGCCTCAAGTGATCCTCCTGTGTCAGCCTCCCAAAATACTGAGATTACAGGTGTGAACCATCGCGCCTGGCCAGAAGACACTGCTTGTGAGTTTGCACGGGAGGTGAGACTGACTGGATAGGAGTGGCTCCCGTGAGAGTTGAATGGAAATTACCTGCTGGTGGTAGAGGCTCTGGGACCAGCTTGGCCGAGTTGGGAGGTTTGACATGCTGGCAGTGTTCTGGGGTTGGATTAGAGGTTTTTGGTATATAACTATACTTGATAAACTGTGCAGATACTTTCTAATGCACTTATTTGTAGGTATACCATATTTCACAATTAAAAGTGTTAAATTGCCGCCTCTTAGCTCAAAGAACCACTACCTAGTAGATTCCTCTGTACTTATGAAGTCTAAGTGATACCTAATTCATTTCATTTTTTTTAGTTTATAGAAAAGGCATTGTTCCACACACTCAGGTGTTCACTGTGCTCTTTTCGCGTAGCTGTATGATTTTGAAGATCTCTCATATTGAACCTGCCACTCTTTATAACAGCTGCAGAGCATTGTGTTACTTTGAAAGGATCATGTTGTTATTTGGACAGTGGTTATTTAACAACTTTTTGTCATGATAAATAATGCTGTAATGGAGTCCTATATAACCCTGTTTAATGTTTTTTAGAATTTCTATAGGGTAAACTCCTAGTGTTTGTGTGTGTGTGTGTGTGTGTGTGTATGTGTGTGAGGTTTCCTTAAGTGAATCTTGCCAATTCGCCCTCCGGAAAGATTTGCTAATTATATACTTAGTGCTGCTGTAACAAAATACCTTCGGCTGGGTAAATTATGAAGAACAGAGATTTATTTCTTGCAGTTCTGGAGGCTGGGGAGGCACTGCATTGGTGTCCAAGACGGCGCCTCATGGCTGTCCACGTGTGAAGGAGGGGGGGCTGGGAGCACCCCTTCAACCTCAAACCCTTTCATAGTAACCTCCAAAGCCGACCTCTTAATGCCGCCACATTGGCAATCAAGTTTCAACACATGGATTTTGGGGGACATTTCAGACCATGGCACAGATCCACTGATGGTGTGTGAAAGCTCATTTCCCTACCACAAAGCAAAGCGAAAAAGGACTTGGATCTTAAACGTTAAATATGGTATCTTTTAATTTTGATTTCCATAAGTGAGATTGATCATCTTTTATACGTTTTTTGGCCTTTTGTATTTTTTCTTTTTTTGTAAACTTTCATATTATTTGTCCATTTCTTTTGATTTTTGTTGATTCGTGTGTTAAGTAATTTAGCCTGAATTTGTGAATTTTTGTGACTTTGTGAATTTTTTCCCCCACAGAACCTTTTTCTTTGTATAGTCTAATAGCTTTTTCTTTTCTTTGTGACTTCTTTCTCTTTTCTTTGTGAAAAACCTTCCTCACTGTAAGATTATAAATGCCCACGCTTTTTTTTTCAGAACTGTTTTGATTCCGTGTTACTTTATTTTTAACGTTTTTTAGAGATGGGGTCACTTTGTTGTACGACTGGCTGGAGTGTAGTGGTGCAGTCGTAGCTTACTGTGGCTTCCTGATTTAGGGGATCCCGTCACCTCAGCTTCCCAAAGTGCTGGGATTACAGGGGCGAGGTACCCGCCTGGCCTTATCCTCTTCTAAACAATGAGTTTTAAATCAATCTAGAATTTATTTGTTGTAAAAAATAAAACGTAAAATTCCACCTAATTTATGCCCACAAATATCCAGCAACCCCAGCCTCAGTTACTGGACAGATCCTTCCACCGATGTGAAATGCTGTGTTTGTCGTGCTCTGGATTTCAGGGGTCTGCTTGAGAATTCCTGTTGACTCACTGGTCTCCTTACTTCTCTGCAGTGCCCAGTGCTTCATCATTGCACCTTTGAGGATCTGCAAGAGCTAGGTCTCCAGCAGTCCCCGTCCCCCCTTTTTTAAAGCATTTTCCTCATCAGCCTTGGGCACTTACTGTTTGGAAACTAGTTTTATTGTCACTTTGTTGTGCTTCCTCCTCCATGCCAAACTGGCTGGGATTTTAGTAGGCACTGCATGGAATGTTGATGTTAATTTTGGGAGAAATGACATCTCTATAACGTTGACTCTCAGTTTCCTGTTACTTAAGCTTTGTTTAATACCTCTTAGCATTTTAAGGTTTTTCTCATACACGGTTGTACACCTTTCTTGTTAAATTTTTTCCTAGATATTTTTTATTATTACTGTTATAAGGGGGTTGGTGCAGTGTTCTCTAAATACCAGCGAGATTAACTTGGTTGACAGTGACGGCCAGGCCTTCCACAGTCTTACTGATTTTTCTCTCTTTCTGTCAGTTACTGAGAGCACAGTGTTGAAATCTCTGACGATAACTGTGAATTTGTGTGTTTCTTCTTGCATCTGTATTGGTTTTGCTCCGTGTCTTTTGAAGATCTGTTATTAGGTACAGAAGTATTTAGAATAATTGTGTGCTCTGGTGAACTGGCCCTGTGTTGATGTGAGCCGACAGGCATCTGTTTTGCTCTGAGCTGTGTTCGGTGCCGACGTAGCTGCTCCTCTCTGTCTTCCTTGCTGTTGGCTCCATAGGCCTTTCCCATCCTTTGCTTCCGGGCAGGAGAATTGGGCCTTGCTTTGCTGTCTGTGCCTCCCACCTCCGCCTGCTTGTCCCTTTGTTTTTTATTCTGTGGCGTCTTGGGAGGCTCCAGGGTGAGCTCTGAGGGCCTCGTGCAGGCTCCTGTCTGCTGGCATGGTCTGGGCGCTGTCCTCACTCTGCTCCCGCCTGCGCCCTGTCTTGTTCCTGGTGATGCTGTTTCTAGGCTGGGCCTCCTGTAGCTCGAGAGTGTTGGTGGGAGGGGCGCAGCCTTGCCTGCAGCCCATGGCTTTGCCGGCTGCCCTGAGCAAGCCTCTCTGCCTCCTTGTGGGATCGCTGATTCTCATGTGGGTATCCTTGGGTTTCAGGCATTTTTCTCCCTCAGGAAATGGCTGGGCCTCTTGCTTATCCCTCAGGACATGAGGGGCAAGCTTGTGTACAGAGGACTTTGGGGGACCCCCTGCCTACCTGTGCTGGTGTCTCTCCCGTGGCGTAGCCGCTGTTTTCTCTAGTCAGACACCTGGCCCTGGGGTGTCTGGTTGGGTTGCGGTGGTCCCTCCTGCCTGAGGTGGGCACGGGTGGTCCAGCCGACATGGCACGCCTGTGCGCAGCGGTCCTTCCTGCCTGAGGCGGGCACGGGTGGTCCAGCCGACATCGCACCCCTGTGCGCACAGCGGTCCCTCCTGCCTCAGGCGGGCATGGGTGGTCCAGGCGACATGGCACCCCTGTGCACAGTGGTCCCTCCTGCCTCTCCGCTTGCCGGCCATGCTGTGCTGAGCTGAGGGACTCACAGGCCTGTACTTTTGCTTTGTGTTTTGCTTTTGTTTTTAGATGGTGGTGGCAGGGTCAAGGGTCATCAGCTGTGGCTCTGACCCTCATCTCAGTCCAGAACCCGGCATGGCTCTAGGTCAAGGCAGTGATCCTGAATGTGCATTTCTTCCAGAAACTCCACTTGGAAATGTTGGCAGACCAGCCACGAACAACTAAATACCACAACGTCATCCTGCAGAATAAAGAATCCCTGACGGATAAAGTCATCCTGGACGTCGGCTGTGGGACTGGGATCATCAGTCTTTTCTGTGCACATTATGCGCGGCCTAAAGCGGTGAGTGGGGTCTCCAGCTCGTCCTAGGTGTGTGTGTCGAGGCTGTTGATGTCCGAGGTGGCCTCTGAGATGCCGACTCGTGACCCTGCACTGTTGGGGGCTCACTGATGACTCTATGGTCTGGGCGAGCGCCCTTGCACGTGGGGCTCAGGGTCAATAAAACAGCAGTGTTGAGACTCCATGCTAGAGGCTGTGGTGCCCGCGTAAAGAGTCAGAAATAGCATGGACAGGAATAGGGCAGAATAGAAAATATCCCGTGAATTGCATGGGTCAGGGCATGTTCTGTGAGACGTTTATTGCAGTTGAGTAGAGAAACAGGTGCACCCACATGTCTTGCTTGGCCTTGGGTGTGGATGGCCTCATGGGAATGGGATGAATCCACATGCTGGCCCCCTCCCCACCCCTCTTGGGCCATCTGTGCTGTGCTAAGCTGAGCCAAGCGGCAGCCTTGGAGGCTCCTGACACAGTGGGTGGGAACTCAGCACAGTGTCCACCCAAGTCTAGGCTTTGCAGGATCCAGGGCTTGGGCGCTTCCCAGCAGACCCCTCCCTGAGAACCTGGGTTTGAAATTGTGTCACAGGCCTCAGATGTGGCACAGACCAGCACTGTCACTTTGGTGCTCAGCACTTACTGTGCCGGTCATGGATGAAGCTTGCTGTGCATGTGGCAGCCCCCGGGCATGCGAGGCTTCAGGCCACCTGCAGCCCTGTGTCTGTGTCTCGTGCAGGAGGTGGGGGCAGTCGGGGGGGTAGAGGTGGCACCTTTCTAGGTACCCTGGAGGGACAGGCGTGGCCCAGCCCTCGCAGTCTCTGGCTGTCTGGAATGCTGCTTCCCTGTTGTGTCATTGACCGTTTCTCATGGTGCTGGTGTTGACTCAGGAGGAGAGTGGATGACGGGCCCCATTCTGGCCGGGCATGCACTGATGGTGCTTCTGCTGCAGGTGTACGCGGTGGAGGCCAGCGAGATGGCACAGCACACGGGGCAGCTGGTCCTGCAGAATGGCTTCGCTGACATCATCACCGTGTTCCAGCAGAAGGTGGAGGACGTGGTGCTGCCCGAGAAGGTGGATGTGCTGGTGTCCGAGTGGATGGGGACCTGCCTGCTGGTGAGGGCGGGCGTGCAGGCAACAGGGGGCCGGGGCTCGGGGGGCTTCTGAGCACAGGCTCGGCTGGGCCAACCTCAGGATCTCAAGAGTGATGCATGATTCATTTTGATTTTTTCCCTAATGTGAGGTATAATTAATTTCTTGTGTGGACATTGGCTCAGTGTCTTGAATTTTCACCTGGTTTAAAACAATGCCTTTATGAGAACTTTAAGTCAAAGTTCATGTAACATTTTCGTGAGTGATTTATGTGAACTGTATTCTCCTTGAGATTCTGTAAAAATCCCATGCCTAACAGGTAAGGCTCTTCCTTTAATGCCAGCAGGGCCTTCGTCCCTGGCCGGGGTCTCCTCACCTTAGGGGCCTCGTGACGCTGTAAAGCCACTTGGGCATCTGTGGGGCCAGCATGTGCCTGGCCCGTGCGGCCGTTCACCCTGTGTTTCACATGTGGGTGGAAGTGGACTGTTTTCTGGTTGCTTGCCAATACGCCCTGCATAGATGCTATCCACTTGGAGGGGAAGTGGCTGGAGTGCGGCTGGATGCTATCTCCACAGCGTTCTCCTCCTGGGCTCAGCGTCCTGGGTCACAGGATGTTGCAGTGGAGCGTCCCAGCCTGAAACAACTTCTCTGTGTTGAGACCCAGAACGACAGGCCTGGGTGCAGGAGTGTGGAGTATGGCTGATGCTTCCCTGGGAAACAGTTTCCCCTGGTAACAGATGGCATTGGGCCTTTAGTCCTGTTGAAATTTTATGGTCAGAAGATAAAATGTAAATAGACCCTAAGTGTCCATGCTGTGACTCAGCTTATTAATAACGTCTGTGGAGCCATAAGGGGACACACAGGAAGAACAGGCTTCACTCCTGATCCCTGAAGGGGCATTCACCTTTGCCCCGAACACCAGCGCTCATTCAGTAAGTGTCTGTTGGCAGCTGGTGCCCCGGCCATGGGGACAGAAAGAGGGCCAAGGAGGAGTGAATGTGGTGAGGCAAAGGGTGTGTGTGGGCACTGATGGGGGGAAGCCTGGCTTCTGGAGGGTCCGGCTATGCCCTGGGCTGGGTGAGAGCAGGGAGGGACACGGGGCGGAGGGAGGAGAGAGGAGTAGCCACCGTGTTCTCCATGTTGCTGTGTTGCAGGACTGGCCAGACTGTGTTGCATCAGGGAGGCAGAGGTCAGAAGTGGGGAACTGTGTGTCTGAGGACTTTGTGCCACATCCTGGACACCGAGGGGGGTGCCAGTGATGTACGAGTGATGGAGAAAGAGGTGGGCTGTGTTTGGGAGGCCCCTGGGTGTGTGTGGCTGGGACTGGAGATCAGGGACTGGCTGTGGTCCAGCCCCAGCATGCAGAGGCCTGGGATGGCCTGTGTGAGGGGAGGCCCGTCTGTGTGTGAGGTGTACAGACTGCCAGGGACGGACTGTGGGTTTACTGTCAAGACGCAGGTGCCAGGGCTTGGCACGGGGCAGGGGTGGAGATGCAGAGCAGGGCTGGCCGGCAGGATGTGCCGATGGGGCCTGGCAAGCGGCAGGGAGTGGGCCACCAGGACCAGTGGGGGCCAGGGCATGGAGGGCCCTAGGGAGGATGGACGTCTGTGTGGGTCCTGAACACAGGGTGTCCATCCGATGTGCAGGGCCAGCTGTGGGCTGGGCAGGGGGGACATGGCCTGGGTCTCGGTGGGCGTTGGCCTGGAGGGCCCACCCTGAGCAGGACATTCGGAGAAGTGCTGGAGCAAGTTTAGACAGGACCATGTTTTTCTCCAGTGCAGGCCGTGGAAGGGCAGGCAGAGCTTTGCAGGTGAGGGCTGGAGGCAGCTTCAGAGTTCCGACTTCAGACTCTCCTTGCGGGGACTGAGGGAGGGGCATCATTATCACTCAGGCCAAGGAGGTCCACAACAGGGTGACGGGGCTGCAAGAGCTCCTATGGCGATTGTTTTTGGGATACAGGGTTGGTGAGGCTTTGAGGGAGGGAGGTTGTGAGTTTGGGAGTCGTTGGTGCACCTGCACCCACCTTCGCTTTCATCCCCGGGCTGCCCCTCTCAAGCTGCTGCATTCTCCCCGCAGCTGTGCGTCTGGCCCTCTTCACATCCTCCTTGCCTGCGTCTGCCTGTTCTCAGAGCCCCACAGCCCTCAGGCCTTCATCTCTCTCAGCCCATCTTCCTGCTCTGACGCTGACATGCAGTAAAAGTCTGAGACAGGGAGGAATGCATGTGTCATGTGTGTTTAGCGTAGGGGAGGGGCAGCTTTCAGGCAGTCCAGCAAGGGCGTGGAGTTGTTCAAAGACGCTGTGGCACCAGTGATTGATTTGGAGAAAACAGGTCCTTTTTCACACTGTCTGTTAAAGTAGACCTCCAATGGCCTAAGGAGTTAAATATTTAAGAAAAGGAGGAAACATAAAAAATTGTTAAAAGTTTATCTGTTGTTAGGATGGGAAAGTCTTTCTAAGAACAGAGTTCATAATGAAGCTGTCAAATAAAATATCTGACAGAAAATTCCCCTTCATACATTAACACAGCTAAAAATTATTAAATGGTAAATGAAACTAAAGAATTGCAGCATTGTGACATAAAGAGTTAGAATAAGAAAAACATAAGCTAAAGATAGGATAAATAACCTCATGGAAGGTGAGCAGGGACTGGAAAAGCAGCTTGCCAGAGAAGTGCCACAGGCCAGAAGCATGGACATTGTTTAATGTCCCCAACAATTTAAAAGTAACTTTAATAGTTTTGACCTGGGAAGTTGGCTGAGCAGTCCTCTAATATCTGATGTCCCCCATGCTGAGCTTGTGGGGAAATGTCCACAACCATGCACTCTTTCTGGCAGTGTAGTTGGGTAAAGCCTTTGGAAGGAAAACGGGAGAATATGTCAAAACAGCATTACAAATTTTTTTTTTTGTTCTTCCATGCTTTGTTATTCCAGAAGCAGCAAAGTTCTGAAGGAGATGCAGGTGAAGATACCACAGGTGTCCTAGATTGTCAACAGACCATTTAATCATTTTTGTTAACAAAGCAGATGACAGTGGAGCCCTGATTTGCATTATCATTCGTTGTTGCAGGATCTTGCTCGTTCTTCTGAGGAAGCATGATTTCCAAGAAGCAGGTTGCACACTCAGCAGTCTTCCACTGGCCAGTGGCACTGCAGGTGCAGGGGCTGCCTCCTGGATTTCAGGACGTTTTGCAAGGTCACTGAGGGTCTCCATTACACATTTGGTAGAATTAAAAGACTGCCAGACTCAGTCTTACTGTTGTTAGTGTATTAGTGCTGTAATATGTGATGAGGACATATTATATTCCGTTATTCTGTTTAGCTCAAGGAAGAATAAAGAATTTGGACCAAAATTAAAGCCAGATTATGACCAATTTTCTAAGCAAAAGAAACGAAGTAACTGCTGAGGTTAACAAAGATGTAATAATTGTCTTCACACAGCCTTGTGCTGTTTTATGGAGCATATTATCACGAATCCTGAGCTTACCAACCTCATGAAAACAGGCACATGGCCAATAAGAATTTAATTTCACACCAATGAAACTTTAGACTTTGGATTTATTTCGGGCCATGTTTATAGAATGTGTAGTTTACTCTAGATGATGGATGGGACAGCTCCCCCTCAGCAAGGCCCTGGCCTAAATGTATTTGCTTTATTTACACAAGAGGATGACAGTAAACAAGGGAGCTTTCAGTTTGTGGCACTGAAGGACGATCTACACAGGGCACCCTGCAGAGACCACAACCAAGGCCGCCTGGCTTCCCAGTGGGACAGGCCCATGGGAGGCCTTCTGGACCCTTTGCTTGACATTCATGTTTAATGCCTTCATATTTCTTTTTGGTTGTATTCCCTGGAGCTCATATACATCATTTTACTTTTCAGAGATGCTAGTTCTGGTACCCCGCTCCTCCCTCACACAAAAGCCATCAACTCTTCTGAATTCCTTGGTTTCAAAGCTTGCCTCATGCAAAGCAGAGACGTCTTTCTCAGGAAACATTGCCACCACATGCTTGAAGGGCTGCTTATGGCTACACCTACATCCCCAACCAAGGTCTCTTCACCTCCTTCTACAACAATGCGCTTTGTCTGCACTGAGAGAAAAAATGACAGCCTTTTTTCTTTTCTTGATTTTGTTCTGGTGTGGAGCATTTCTGAACTGTAACGTTAGAAAAAATACAGCATCGTTTATCAGCAGCTTGCACTCCTGAGGGCACAGTCACCTCAGGGGAGGAGGGAGGAGGATGAACTGCTGCTGCTGAGACTGCAGAGCATCCTAGCTGGACCCAGAGACTGGGCACCGAAAAATATTTGATAAAATTACGCTAAGGAAATAATCAAATTTGTATAGAAATTTATGTTCAAAAATATTCATGGCAGCACCATTTAAAATGGGGAGAAAATTGGAAACAGCAGAATTGTAGCAATACATATGATCATTAAAAATTATGTTTTAGAAAGATTTTTAACAATCTTTGGGAAAGGTTGGTGACATGTTGCTGTTTTTAAAAAAGAACAAAGAGTATATACAGTAGGATTCCAATTTTGTGTTTAAAAATTATAGATAGTGGTAACCTAGCTTCAGTTCCAGGTAAGATGGAGAAGGCACACTCCTCTCATCTCTCCCACTGAATGCAGCTATAAATCCTGGACAGCAGACAGGGAGAAACTATTTGAGGACTCTGGAACAAAGATACAGTAGCAGTTGATTGATGAAGAGGACAAGAATTTGAAGTACAGTCAGTCATCTGTGGGCTCCACATCTGTGGATTCAACCTACCATGTGTTGAAAATATCTGAAAATAAAAATAACAATACCAACAATAAAAATCAATATAAATAACAGACCAATACAGTATAACAGCTGCTTATATAACATTGATATTGTATTAGGTAGAAGTAATTTAATTTAAAGTCTATGGGAGGTTGTGCATAGCTCGTATGTAAAAAACAAATTATTTTATTTGGGGGACTTGAGCATCCAAGGATTTGAGTATCCACAGGGGTCCTGGAACGAATCCCCCATAGACACCAAGGAACAACTGTATTCCTGAAACAGTCCTGAGTTATCATTTTTCTTCTTCTCCCTCTGTGTACATACAGAGTGTATGTACATAATCCATGAAATGGACCGATTCTTTTGAAAACTGCAAATTGCCACAGTTTATCTAACATGAAATCGATAACCTGGATGTCCAATAACTAGTAAAAATATTGAATTAGTAGTTAAAAACCTCTGAAAGATAAATCTCTAGCCTAAATGATTTCGCTGGTGAATTCTATCAACATATTTAATGAAGAAAAAACTCTAAAAAACTTCTCTCCGAAAAGAGGAGAGAACACATCCTTACTCATTTTATGAGGTAAGCATTTCCCTAATGCCAAAACCAAAGTTAGTACAAAATACGAAAACTATAGACCAATAATCCTGATGAACATAAATGTAAAAATCCTCAAGAAAACATTAGCAAATTTAAACCAGCAGTACATAAAAGGAATTATAATACACCATAACAAAAAAAGAAACTATCCTTGGAATGCAAGGCTGGTTCAATGTTTGAAAATCAATCTGTATAACCTACCATATTAGTAGTCTGAAGAAGAAAAATCATGATTATATCAATTAATACAGAAAAAAAGTTGACAAAATTTAACATCAGTTCATGATAAAATTCTCAGCAAACTAGAAATGAAAGGATATTTAACATGACATAGGACATCTATAAAAATGCAGAAAATCCTAAGGAACCTATGAGAAAATTTCCTAAAACTAATAAGTGAGTTTAACAAGATCACAGAGTGCAAGGTCATCATGCAGAAGTCATTTTTATATCCTAGCAATGTACAATTGGAAATTTAAAAATATTATAGTAGCTTCAAAAATATGAAAGGCTTAGAAATCTAAACATGTAAAATCTGTACACTGAAAATGATGAGATGATAATGAAATAAATCCCAGAAAGCCTAAATAAATGGAGAGATAAGAAGGTTCATCCTGTAAAGATGTATGTTCTCCTTAAATTGATCTGTAGACTTAGTAAAATTCCAATCAAAATCCAGGCTGGATTTGTTCTTATAGATAAGCTAATTATGAAATGTATATGGAATATAAAGGAACCAGTACTATGGTCTGTCTCCAGCAAATCTTACGTTGAAATTTGATCTTCAGTGTGGTGATGTTGGGAGGTGGGGCCTAGTGGCAGGTGTTTGGGTCACGGGCATGGATCCCTTATGAGTAGATGAATGCCCTTCCTCATGGGTCGAAAAGTGAGTTCTTGCACTCTCAGGTCCCAACAAGACCTGGTTGTGAAAAAGAACCTGGCACCTCCGCTTGCCAGTGCTCTCACCATGTGGTCTCTGCACCTGCCAGCTCCCCTTTGCCTTCCACCATGAGAGGGAGCAGCCTGAAGCCCTCACTATCTAGATTGGGCATCTGCCCAGTCCTGAACTTTCCCAACCAGCAGAACCATGAGCCAAATAAACCTCCTTTCTTTATAAATTACCCAGCCTCAGATATTCCTTTATAGCAATATAAAAATGAACTAAGATAACTAGAGTAGCTGATTCAATTTTTAAAAAGAAGAATAAAGTTGGAGGAACTATACTACTTGATTTTAAAGCTACAGTAATCAGAACAATGTGGTATTGGTGAAGGGACAGACATGTAAGTCAGTGGAATGGAGAAGTAGATTTCTACAAATAGGTAAAAAAAAAAAATCAGTTTAATGGAGAAAAGACAGTCTTTTCAGCAAATGATACTAGAATAGTTGTCATCCACATCTAAAAAATAAAACCTCAGCCTCACACCTCATACACACCTGAACTTAAAATTGATCATAGATCTGAGTGTGTAAAATATAAAGCTGTAAAGCTTCTTGAAGAAATTATAGGAGAAAATCTTCATCACCTGGACTTAGGCAAAGAGTTTTTAGGAATGACTGTGAAAGCATGATCCATAACAGAAAATGTTGATAAATTGAATTTTGTCAAAAACAAAAACGACTGTTCTGCAAAGGATGGTGTTAAGAGAATAAAAAGACAAGCTAAGATTAGGAGACAGTATTGCAAATAATATATCCAGTGTACGTTCTGAATATACAAAGAACTCTCAAAACTCAACAGGAAGAAAACAAGCCAATTGAAAATGGGCAAGAGACTTGAACAGACACTTTACCAGAGTGGATATGCAGATATTACATACGCACATGAAAAGATGTTCAACATCGTTAGCCATCAGGGAAATGCACATTAAAGCCACAGTGAAATATCACTTAGACCTATTGAAAAATGACTAAAATTAAAAAAAAAATCTGATAGTGATACCACATGCCATTGAAGATGAGGAACAGTTGAAAGTTGCGCATTGCTGGTGGCATGCCACTGTGGAAACAAGTTGGCACAGAGTTGTGTGTGCACTCACCTTATGCCCTGGAGTCCCTCTCCTGCGTATTCAGCCCAGAAAAATGCAAGTTGTGTTCGCACAAAAACCTGTATGTGAATGATTATACTGGCTCTCTTTATAATTGCCAAAAAACCTGGAAACAACTCAAGTGTCCTTCATCAGGATAATCCACAATGGATAAACCCGTGCATCCACATAGCAGAATACCACTGAGCAGTGAAGAGGAGCCAGTTATTGAAACAGGTAGTTCGGAGGAACCCCAGAAACTTTACACTGAGTGAAAGAGGCTCATCTTGAAAGGTTATGTACTGTTTGGTTCCACTGATACAATATTCTGAAGAAGACATAAGACCATGGGGATGGAGATCCGATGGGTGGCTTGCAGAGGCTGGGGGAGGGGGAGGGCGTGGCCACCAGAGGAAAGTGAGGGGTGTTTTCAGGTGGCAGAGCTGTGTGTATGCTGGCTGTGGTTGTGAGGACAGAATCCACACAAGCGCTGAAGTTCGTAGGCTGTACACCAGAAGGCTCAGTTTGACTATATAACTGAAAACATAAAAATAAATTAGATGTATATATTTTTAATGTGTGTCTATAGAAAAACATTTGAAGATAAACTGCAGAGTGGTAACAGTGGTTCCTTCTGGATGCGGGGTTAATAGGTGATTTTTATTTTTTTGAACTTTTCTAAGTTTTCTACATTTTCTATATAAAACGTGTATTGCTTCTATAATAAAACCTGCTTGAGATTATTTGAGAAAAGTAAAACACCTGTGTTGCTTCTCATCAACGGCAGGATGCGTTGCAGGCTCCCCAGGCGGCTCGCAGGGTCCACAGGCCTCGGCCCCACCTCCCTGGCGCTCCCCCTGCTGTCCTCTGTTTGAAGCAAGTTCTGGTTCAGACAGAAGGCCTGACCTTTCAGGGTGTTGGGTCCCCACTTCCTGTCATAGCTGTGACATCCTTCCCTTGACTTGGGACCTTCTGAGGGATGCAAGGTGGACCTGGGGACCACGTGAATGGCCAAGGCATGCCTGTGTGGCTTTCGGCTTCTTAAGGAGTGACTTCAGTCCACTGAAAGGGTTGTGAAAACTCTGAGACTACTACAGACCAAATATGTCTTATGTAACAGTTGGGACCCTGCAACACTTCAGGGCTCTTTCAAAGTCTGGTAGTTACTCACTCTTCAGTGACTGACATGGGACAAAAGTGAAGATTTGTCCTTGCTTTTAGCCCTGCTTCAGTTCTTAATGCTAATGGGAAATGATGTGACTTAAACCCAGGCCGTGAGATGCATCAATGACCATTACATGTGGGCATAAAATAAACCCTCGAGATATTTTCTTGCATGGTACACTGGCCTAGGCAGGAATGTTCTTGAGGCTAAAACTGCAGAACTCTCAGACTGTCGTGTTCCGAATGTGGTGGTGAGAGGCCTGTGCAGCCACAGGGCCTTTGATGTGTCTCCTGTGTGTCTTTCACTCCTATGCAGTTTGAGTTCATGATTGAGTCCATCCTGTATGCCCGGGATGCCTGGCTGAAGGAGGACGGGGTCATTTGGCCCACGATGGCCGCGTTGCACCTTGTGCCCTGCAGTGCTGATAAGGACTATCGTAGCAAAGTGCTATTCTGGGACAACGCATACGAGTTCAACCTCAGCGCTCTGAAGTAAGTATCCACAGCTGGGACGGTACTGTCTTGGGTCTCCTGGTCCACACAGTCTGCAAGTGAGCCAAGGCCCTGGAAGATCCCACACAACGGTTGGATAAATGAGGGTACCTGTGCACCCAGATAGGACAGTGTGTTATAGTGCTGGAGTGATTAAAACAGTATGGTGCTATAACAAGAAAAGACAGATGAGCAGAACAGGGTAGAATGCAGAGAAGAAAAATTTTCGTACGTGGAAAAGATGGCATTACGGTTAGGAGGGAGTGAGGCCCGAGTCAGCAAATGATTCAGGAGCAGTTGATGAGCCCTTTTCTCTCACACCATACCTGAAAACTTAATTCTGCGCGGAATCAGCGTCAACAACAGACATCCATGGGGGCCTGTGTGCGCCATCCTAGGTGGAGAAATGAGCAGCAACAATGGCTGAAATGAACCCTGGGCTAGTCAGAATCTGGCAATCTATATAGCAGAAATTAGCAAACAATTGTAAAAGCAAACAAGTAATTAGAGAAATCACGTGCTGACAGATCTTAGAATCAGAGAGAGATGACTAGCCAAATTGAATTACAGCCCAATTGCCGGGCGCAGTGGCTCACGCCTGTAATCCCAGCACTTTGGGAGGCCAAGGCGGGTGGATCACCCGAGGTCGGGAGTTCGAGACCAGCCTGACAACATGGAGAAACCCTGTCTCTACTAAAAATACAAAATTAGCTGGGCATGGTGGTGCATGCCTGTGATCCCAGCCACAAGGGAGGCAGAGGCAGGAGAATTGCTTGAACCCGGGAGGCGGAGGTTGCGGTGAGCCAAGATTGTGCCATTGCGCTCCAGCCTGGGCAGCAGAGCAAAACTCTGTCTCAAAAGGAAAAAAAAAAAAAAAGAATTACAGCCCAATCACATGAACAAGCAAATCACAAAAAGTAAATAAAATTACCAATAAATGTATGAAAAAGTATTATGTTGTTAGTAGTTAAAATGCAAATTAAAATAGATGTTCTTTTCTCCACCAAAAAGCAAAGAGTAAATTAAAATAGTAGCCCAGGCTTGCCTGGTGGTGGCAGAGAGGTGTGGCTGCCGGGGCCTTAGAGGTTGGCATCTGGCTGCCCACCGCAGCCTCTGCCAGCGCCTCCTGCCTGAGTTCCTCCCAGAACTGGAAGCCAGTGGCCGTCCAGAGGAATGTGGTTGAATTGTTGTATATCTGTCTGGTGGAGTACTGCTGTGCAGCTGCTAAAAAAGAAACCGTAGGTTTTTAGGGATATGTAATGATACTTAGAAAGGGTTTAGGAGACAGTAAAGCTTGGCAGAGTAAGTCATTTATACAGAATGGAAGTTAGTTTGCATAAATACATTTATATAAATACGACTGGGGGATAATGCTAAGACAGGCATATGGAGAATTTAAACTTTATATTTGTCCCTATTCTCCCATTTTTAAATAAATCCACAATTTTTTATCAGAAAAATATTCAGAAATATGTAAATATAGTGGAACCTGTGTTAAAACATTCACTTTTAAAGCTATTTCAGAAGTTACTGCTTTGCTTATTTTTAAAACATTTCTGTGGTAATAGGGGACTTACTGGGAGCCCAGTGCGGCCCCTGAGGGGGTTAGCAGACGGTGACCCGCAGGTGCTGAGCGGCATCTGGTGTCTATTTCTGTGTTGAATTTGTGTCGCAACAGAGCAAGCATTTCTCCTAAAACCCAGACGCGCTTAGGCCACCTCAGTCCTTGAGTTCCTTACACCTGTTAGAGAGTAACCTACGGCAGGAGTACCGCTTTCATGAACGGTTAATAGAAGATCCACGAAAGGCATTTTGAAATCAAATAGATTCTAAAACTAGGCAAGAAGCACTGCAGCCCCTCATGTCCCCCAGGTTACGGGAGTGGGTGTTGTTTCCAAGTGCTCCGATCCCAGGAATGGCACCTCACAGGGAAGCGCGCAGTGACTGGCAGGTCAGGGGTGCCTCCAGGTCAGGCTCAGGAGGGCTCCGGGTGCCCGGGTGGGGTCTGGGGGCCTGGGGGCCGCTCGGGGGGCTCAGGGCCCCAGACCGTGGCTGCACGATGCTTGCAATGACTGAACAGTTGCTTTGACCTTTTCCCTAGATCTTTAGCAGTTAAGGAGTTTTTTTCAAAACCCAAGTATAACCACGTTTTGAAGCCAGAAGACTGTCTGTCTGAACCGTGCACTATATTGCAGTTGGACATGAGAACCGTGCAAATTTCTGATCTAGAGGTGAGCAAAAGATGAGTTGGTCCTTACATTTAACAGTGACCACGAAACGCTCAGACCAGAGCCTGGCTTATTATCGTAAACATTCGCGAGTGCTAGCGGTATGAGTGTGTCACTCTTTTGTTATACAAGTAAGTGAATTTATAAAGCGTTTGGTTCTGATTTTTTCCGGTCTTTTTTCTTTTTTACGTTCTATTCGGATTCTTCCATATCGTACATCATTCTCTTTATAGCTGTCTCTAGCGTCTTCATTTCAGATTTGTGTTTAATATTCTTGGCATCTTCAAAATCAAATAAATCATATTCCGTTTCGTTATGGTATTCGCATTAGTGTTTTCCAGGCGCTTTAGCCACCCTTGGTACAGAATTGTTGCAGCTCCTTCCGCGAGTCCCGTCCGCGGCCGCGCGGTGGCGCGCGCGGGCTCTGTGCGGCTTCCCCGCGCCCCGCCCCGCCTGGTGCCCCGTGGGCGCCCGTGTGGAGCCGGGGCCGCCCGTGGCGCGGGCGCAGCGTTGCTTTTCAGTTCGTTCTGCTGTGCAAAGGCCCCGCCTGGAGCGCTCCGACTCCTTAACTTGAAGCGCTGAGCGCAGAAGCGATTCCACGGGAATTGGGGGCAGAGAGTTGGGTGCAAGAAGCTGATTGCTTGAAACATTTCTGACGGAAGCCTCTGAAGTCACGATGCGGGTTTTGGGGGTGGCTTCCCCAGGGCGGGGGCTTTTCTGCGGCTCCTGACGCGGGGTCCACGCGTGCCTTGTCGTCTGCTTGACCCAGACCCTGCGGGGCGAGCTGCGCTTCGACATCAGGAAGGCGGGGACCCTGCACGGCTTCACGGCCTGGTTCAGCGTCCACTTCCAGAGCCTGCAGGACGGGCAGCCGCCGCAGGTGCTCAGCACCGGGCCCTTCCACCCGTGAGTGTGCGCGGGGCGTGGAGGTGGGCGGGTGCGAGGACGGGGCGCGGAGACGGGCGGGTGCGAGGACGGGGCGCGGGGATGGGCGGGTGCGAGGACGGGGCGCGGAGATGGGCGGGTGCGAGGACGGGGCGCGGCGGTCGTGGGGGTGGGATGGGACGGCGCGCGTGGGGGCACCGGGGTGGTGCAGACACTGCAGCGGGTGGTCTGGACCTGGGCCGTCACCCGGCGCAGCCCCAGCGGGAGGGGCTCCCACAGGGCTTCATGATCTGACCCCAAGCGCCCCCGCAGGACGTCGGGATTCCCCTGACGCTTTTGGAGCAGGTTATGTCCTGAGACACGGTTTCCAGCCAGGACCCTGGGCACGCAGGTGGTGGAGCCGCCTTCGGGGGGTGGGGGGCCCGCAGGCCTTCCCTTTGGGCCCGGGGTGGGCTCGGCTGCGCGGCCGTCGCACCTGCCCCGCCGACTCCGCAGCGTGGTGGCCCCGCGAGGGGACCCCAGCCCCAGGGCGGCCGCAGACATGCGGGGCTGATGCCCGTGGTTTGGAACGTGTGCTTGAATCACAAGGGTCCCGTGGTGCCCCTTCAGCGCCCTCACCTGGCAGAGGTGGGCAGCGCGGAGGCCGGTTACCCCCACCCCCGAGGCTGGGGGCACAGGCTGGGCCGAGGGGTGTGGCCAGAGTCAGGGAGAAACTGGGGGCCTGAGGAGCCCCCTTCACTGCGGGGCCCGTCGACAGTGGGAGTTTGAGGGGCCACAGAACCCAAGAACTTAGAGACGTTTCCGTCGCAGCGCTGCAGAATCCAGCGTTTTACTACCCCCAAGTGGACACTTGTCCTCACATTGAACTGTCACAGAAGCGCCTCCTCGGACCTGATTCCGCCTGTGTCCCCCACGCCTTCGCGGCAGGAGCTAGACCAGCGGCCTCGGCAGCTTAGGCGGGGCACACAGGAAGCTGGTGGACAGACGTCCTCTTGGCAGGGCCTGGGGGGGTCAGGCACCGCTCGGGAGCCTGTGTGCAGGTGTGTGTCCAGAGCCCTGCATGCTCTGGGCCTCCCAGGGTGAGCCGTCACACCTCCTGGAATCCGAGTGGTCTCAGGACCAGCCTTCTGTTCGGCATTGGCAGGATCTGTCTCCCCAGTGTCCCTTTGATCCCACGGCTGGGGGTGTATCTGTCCTGGGTTGGCCTGAAAACCAGGCTTCATGTCGCAGGCTCTCGGGGTGACTGCCGGCCGGGTGGCCACTGCCGGGGTGGCCGGTGGGAGCTGAGTGACACTGCTGCGTCAGCCTCCGGGTCACACGCACCCTGCCTTGCAGCACTACACACTGGAAGCAGACGCTGTTTATGATGGACGACCCAGTTCCTGTCCACACAGGAGACGTGGTCACGGGCACAGTTGTGCTGCAGAGAAACCCGGTGTGGAGAAGGCACATGTCGGTGGCTCTCAGCTGGGCTGTCATGTCCAGAGAAGACCCCACGTCTCAAAAAGTAAGATTTTAGTTAAAAGATTCTGTCTTGTGGGTGCCGGTCCTCAAGGGGACAGGCGTGGGTGGTGCTGGTGGCCCACGCCTTTTGTGCACGAGTGATTTAATCCACACGCAGAAAGCATGTGCTGTTATTGGGTTCATTTCCCAGCCGACAGCACAGGAAGCGGAGGGCTGTGGAAGGGAAGTCATTTCCTCAGGTGACATGTGAGTGACGGAGAGCAGAGACCCACATCAGCCTGTTTCCTTGTGCCATGTCCAGAGGGACCCTAGGGGACAGAGGCCTGAGCTGTGCCTTTGTGCTCCCTTGACCGGGGTCCCTGTGGCTTCCCAGGCAGCAGTTAATCTAGACGTGTCGTCCGTGGTGCATGTTCTGACTGTCAGCCGTCCGGCCCGTGTGCGAATTCATGTGTGGCTCGCCCAGCTCACTCGGGCTTCCTGTCTCAGAGGCCGCTAAAAACGGAATGTTTTCCTTTGGACTCAGGATTAATGTGGCAAAGAGAATAAAAACAAATGGTTTTCCTTTACATTTTATACTTGTCTTGTGCTTTGCTTTGTGATAACTTTTTGCTAAAAGTTTAGATGCCATTAAAAAAAATTCTGCACCTGAATACTGTTCTTTTTTGTCCAGTATTAAACCATCAGGAAATGTAGTATGTTAATCAAATGATTTATTATGTGATTGACCTGTGGTCATTTATCCTTTTCAGGTTGGAGAAAAAGTCTTCCCAATCTGGAGATGACAGTTGATGCTCTGTTTGGAAAGCAGTGTGCATATCTGAGAGGCGATGGACACCAGCAAACCAAGATGCACCTGGCTGCTGCACACTCCTGCGGAAGTCGGCGAACACTCACTCCACATTGACCCTCCCCACCTGGCAGGTGACGTCAGGGTCCTACACAGACAAACACACTTGGGCCCGGCAGGAGCTGCCGTGGTCACCTCCGCTGCCCGGCGTCTGCCCTCTAGAAGTAGGCTGTGTTTCCAGGTGTTCGCCCGTGGTGCCCACTGTGCCGACCTGTGGCTAGGTTGTAGCTCCACGTTCCCAAGCTAGATCTCGGTCCACACTCCTAGGACGCACGCATATCAGCCCGTGTACCCCGTGACAGTGACTGTCCAGGCCACCTGTGTTAGTGGTGCCCTTACTGCCATCGCTCATCCACTCGTGTGGGATGTCGGACTGCACGGGGCTGTGCCAGTGGCGTGCAGGGAAACTGCCTGGCTCAGGAGGGAGCTGAGGTGGCGATGCATGTGATGGGACTCTGCATGGGATAGTACGGTTGTGTAGATGTCTTCCAGATAAATTTCGTGTTGGTGCATCACACATGCTCAGTAAATATTTTTGAATGAATGAATGTCATTGTGTATCCTGTTTTTAATGCATATGTTGTTTTTTATAATCACAGGATCATACTGTACGGATGGCTTTGTATACTTGTCTCCGTATTTTGAAAAAACTTCCACATCAGGAGATACGTGTCTAAAGTTTTTTGTTTTTGTATTGTTTTGATTTTTATTGAATTTTACTGAAATACAGGCTGAGCGCAGGGGCTGATGTCTGTAATCCCAGCACTTTGGGAGGCTGAGGAGGGATGATTGCTTGAGCTCAGGAGTTCAAGGCCACCCTGGGTAACATAGCGAGATCCTATCTCTACGAAAAATACAAAAATTAGCTGGGCATGGTGGCATGTGCCTGTAGCCCCAGCTACTCGGGAGGCTGAGGTGGGAGGATCGCTTGAGCCCAGGAGGCAGAGGCTGCGGCGAGCTAGGATTGCACTGATGCACTCCAGCCTGGGTGACTGAGCAAGACTCTGTCTCAAAAACAACAAGAAAAACAAGATATAAAGCATATACTGAAACCAGTGCTAGTCGTGGGTACATAGATGACAGCATTTTACACAGTAGACGCACATGTAACCAGCATCCGGACAGGACACGCCACAGACTCCCCGATTCCCCTTCCACTCAGCGCCCACCCTCTCGAGGGCGGTACCCTGACTTGTAACTATGATTACTCTTGCCTGGCTTTGAACATTATATGAACGGAATTATACACGTGCTGTTTTGTGTCTGCCTTCTTTAATTAAACATGTTTGTGAGGCTCATCTGTGAGTCGTAGATAGTGTGTTTGTGGCTTATTCTCATTGTGGTATAGTATTCAGCTGCATGAATAGACACAGTTTATGGATCTTACTTCACACAGCATCCTTTTGGTTGTTGACAGGGGTTAGCTATTGTGATTACTGAGACTGTGGACATTTCTGCATGTCTTTTGGTGCAGGTACGTACACATTTCTGTTGGGTGTGCACGGTACACCAGGTTTTCAAGTCGAGGAATCTATATCCCTGCCAGCTGTGCATGAGAGTTGGCATCCTCGTCAACACCAGTGTTGCGTTTGCATTTTACCTGCTCTGGCAGGCATGTGGATTTCGTACACATTTCATTCCACGGATGACTAATCCACTTTCATAGATGTGCTGCTCATTTGGATATCCTGTCTTTGAGGTGCTTAAGTCTTCGGCCTATTTTACGATTAAGGCTGTTTGTCTATTTCTAATTGAGATTCCGGTGTTCCTGATACAATCTGGCTGTGTCCTGTATCACATAGATTTTTGTGAATATCTTTTCCCTTTCTGTGGCTTCTTTTTTATTTTTTTGAGATGGAATCTTGCTCTGTCGTCCAGGCTGGAGTGCAGTGGTGTGATCTCTGCTCACTGCAACCTCCGCCTCCCGGGTTCAAGTGATTCTCCTGCCTCAGCCTCCCGAGTAGCTGGGATGACAGGTGCCTGCCACCATGCCCGGCTAAGTTTTGTATTTTTAGTAGAGACAGAGTTTTACCATGTTGATCAGGCTGGCTTGAACTCCTGACCTCAGGTGATCTAAAAGTGTTCAGCCTCCCAAAGTGCCGGGATTACAGGCGTGAGCCACTGCACGCAGCCTCTGTGGCTTTTCATGCTCGTAGAAGAGTATTTTGATAAGCAGAAGTTCTTAAGTGTTATGTTGTCCAGTTCGAAATTACACTGTCTTTATGTCTTATATTGTTTTCTCTTTTGCACTTAAATACTCCACCTGGATTGATTTTTGTCATTATTGTGAGGGGAGAGGTTAAGCTTTATTTTTTTCCCTAGAGATAGAAGCTTAAATCATTGATTTCAACCTTTCTTTCTAACACATAGATCAGAACTCTTAATTTTCTTCTAAAATTGCTTTAGATGCAACAGTGAATTTTGATATATTTTCAGTATCACTCAGTTTCAGATGTTTTCTGATTTCTGTTACAATTTCCTCTGTTGTACTATGGGCTATTTAGAAGTAAGTGTGTGGCTTAATTTTAAAAGGCAGGATTTTCTAGTTACTTTTTCTTATTGATTTCTGGCTTAATTCCACGGTGGCCAGAAAACAAACTGAGGAATTCTAATCCCTCGAAATTAGTTGAAGCTTGTTTTATGACTCGGTGCATGTCAGCTATATTCTTGTGCACTTGAGAAGAATGTGTATTCTGTTTTTGAGGTCAGGGCTCCAAATACATAATTTAGACCCAGTTTGTTAGTTGTGTTGTTCAGCTAGTCGGACATTTACTGATGTCTTGTCTGCTTATAGACTCTCTGTCTTGGTTCAGGGTGCCATAACAAAATACCACAGACTGGGCAGCTCCAACAGAAGGAATGGATTTCTCAGAACTCTGGAGTCTGGGAGGACCGAGACCGAGGTGCTGGCCTCAGTTCCTGCTGAGGCTGCTCTTCCTGGCCTGCAGAAGGCACCTTCTCCCTGTGCCCTGACGTGCAGGGAGAGAGAAAGGGAGTGCTTTTGTGTCTCCTCTGATACGGACACTCATCCTGCTGGATCAGGGCTTCACCCTATGACCTAATTTGACCTTAATTGCTTCTGTACAGGCCACATGTCCAAAAACAGTCACATTGGGGATTAGAGCTTCAGCACAGGAATTTTGGGAGACACAATTCAGTCCATAGCATTCTTCTCCTGGCCCCTGAAAATACATATAGAAAATACATTCCACCCCAGCAGTCCCCAACGTCTTAACTCATCTTTAGATGCTCTGTAGTACAAAATCTTACTTAAATATCATCTAAGTCAGCCGTGGGTGAGACTAAGCCATGATTCATCCTGTGTCAAAATTCCCTCTCTAGCTGTGAGCCTGTGGAACCATATGTGTGATGTGCATCCAGAATAAGAAGATGGGGCAGGCCTAGGGTAGACATCCTCATTTCAAAATGGAGAGGTGGAAGGAAGGGGTCATAGGTCTCAATAGGTCTCAAGCCAGTCCGAAACTTAGCAAGGCAAATTCCATCAGATCCTAGGGCTCGAGAATGATCTGCTGGGTTGGTGCTGTGGGCCAGCCCCCTGGGGTTGCAGTGTCACTGCCGTGACTTGGTGGCCCTCTGCAAGGGCAGCCCACTCTAGAGGCCGGCCAAGACGGGGGGGGGCGGGGTGGGGGCCGCCCATCTTTGAAACTGAGGAAGAAATGGCCTCCCTTGGGCCTGGGGTGGAAGTGGCGGCTCTGAGGCTCTCTGAATCAGTTTAGGGGTCATTCTTTCCCTTCTTTGGAGAGTAGGGCGTGTTTGCAGCCCAACAGCCATTTTGGCCAGGCTGGTTTAGAACTCCTGACCTCATGGTGATCCACCCGCCTTGGTCTCCCAGAGTGCTGGGTTTATTGGCGTGAGCCACGGCGCCTGGCCCGTGTCAGGATTTTCTTTCATGGACATGGAGGCTAATGGTCTGGGTGTCATTTCATTCATGGATATTAGAAAAGGCATCTCAGCCAAATGCAGTGGCTCAGGCTTGTAATCCCAGTGCTTCAGGAGGCCAAGGCAGGAGGATCACTTAAGCCTAAGAGTTCGCGACCAGCCTGGGCAACATGATAAGACCTGCCCACAAAGCAGGGGCTCCCAGAAGTGGAAGTGCCGGCCTTTCACTGCCATCACATCCACAGGGTCCTGCAGGTCGCTGAGATCCAGGGGAGGGAGGAATGGCGAGGTCTTGCTGGGGAAAGAGCTGCCGGAAGGAGACAGTGCTGCGGCCGGACCCAGGCGGAGCGAGACTCCTGGAGGCTGCGTCCGCCACAAGGCTCAGAGGGCCAGGCAGGGGCGGCCACAGGCCTGCCCGCACGCACCTCTTCCCTGTTACTTTTCAGGCTGTGAACTGTCCGACACCTCTTGAAAAGTGGAGAAATCATTCTGAAGCCTTGAAACAATTTTCTCTCTCATCATTCACCGGTGGCTTGGGATGAATAAGCAATTAACATCCTGTTTTCGAACCAAGACACTTGAATTCTTTTCTGCTGGCTAAGAAGAAGCAACCAATAAGGAATCTTGTTCAAAAACTATGCTCTGAAGTCAGTTTTTGTCTGATGCTCCCTTTGGGTTTTGCAGTGCTATAAGCCACTTCCTGACGCCATTTCATGGGTGAAACACCTAGGAGCAGACCCACGTGGTTAGGAACCCAAATTGACTTCCTTCCTCAGACGTCACCTCCAAGAGCAGCCCTGCCTGACTGCCCAGGGGCTGTAGCTGTAAACACACCCCTTTACATCCCTCCGCCCTGAGCCCTACTGTGCGTCAGGTTGTTCTTGAGAAGCGTGCAAGACGTTTAAAAATGTTTTCTGCTGAGTTTCATAAATATACCTTCAGAAACGCAACACTGTTTAACAACAATTTAATATGAATCACATGTAATCTTCTACCAGCAGTCTTAATATATGATTATACTCTGTAATCCACTTGGTAAAATATGTGGACTCTAAAAGAAATTCTTAAACAAATACAGAACTAATGCCGTATTCAGTCATTCATTGCTGAAGAGTTATATGTGTTCCCCACCAACCTATGTCAGATGGAAACTTTATTCAAATTTATGAAATACCTATGTGCAATCTAGAGTACTTTCTGGGGGAGAAAAAAGTCAGTTATTCAACAAATGAGTATGTTCCAGTCACTGTCAGGTGCTGAAATACACAATTGAACAAACAAATATCTTACCCTCATGAAATGTATATCTTAGTAGAGAAATGAGAATATGAAGAGAACGGTTGGTTTTATTAATGTAAGAAAATAGTATGTGACTTTAAGTCTTGGATAAAAAGAAAGTAAAAGGAGCAATTGAATAATTCCTGAAAGAATTTCAACAAATAGAATTATGCTAATATATTCAAATTGTTATATAAGATTTTTATAAGGAAAATCAGTATATTTTAATAGATATATCAATATCCATTTATATATAAATATGCAAATTTTAATATTTAGTATAATTACTTATTTTGTACTTTTATTGATGAAAATTTCCAAACGTACACAAAAGTAGAAATTGCAGTGAACCCAATATATATCATCCAAGTTCAACAATCAAAAATATTCTGCCATATTTGTTTTACAGATTCTAACCTTTCTTTTTGCTGGAGTAATTTTAAAGTAGATTTCAAACATTTTGCAGTTTCACCAATAAAATATCAGTTGCATCTCAAATTTTAAGAAAGACATTTTCTTATATAACTAAAATGACATTTTCACACCTATGAAAAACCATAATTTTAAAATGTCAGTTGTACCTTGTTCATATTTAAACTCATATTGTCTAAAAAACAAAATGTTTTCACAGTTCAATGTTTGATTCCCATCAGAGTTCAGACAAGCTTCACACACTGTATTTTGTTCCTGTGTCTCTTACACCTCTCACCCTCACAGACGCCTCTCCCAGCCCGCCTCTGCCCTTTGTGTGGGTGGATCTGGCCTGCTATTGACACGCGGGGGGCTGCGTCAGGCATCCTACATTCAGATGCGACTGCACTCGATTGCTGTTTAGCCCTTCTAACCCCTGTTTCCTGCAGAGTAGAATTTAGCTCTAAATCCTTGAGTAGATGCAAGTTCTGTTTTGAAAGAATCTTTAAATCACTAAATGTGACTTCTTCAAATTAAATGAAAGGCATTTGTGATGGTTAATGTTATGTGTTAACTTGACTAAAACACACTTCCCAGATATTCGGTCAAATATTATTCTAGATGTTTCTGTAAAGGTAGTTTTAAAGATATGATTAACATTGAAATCAATAGACCTTGAGTAAAGCAGATGATCTTCTGTCATGTGGCTGGGGCTCTTCCAGTCAGTTAAAGGCCCCAACAGAAAAAAGACTGACCTCCGCCAAGGAGCAGGGATTCTGCCGGCAGAGTCGAGCTCCAGCGTGGGCTCTTCCCTGGACTCGTCTGCTGACTCACCTTGCAGATTCTGGACTTCCCGGTCTCCACAACTGCATGAGCCAATTCCTTAAAATAAATCTCTCTCTATAGATACAGAGATATAAATATACACACACACACAGACAGACAATTTCTCTGGAAAACCCAAATACAGCACTTTTCAGAGGAATTTTAGTGAGGAATATTTAAATAAATGTATCTCTCCAAAATATGAAAAGAGTAACGTAGGACATTAAATTACTAAAAATAATGTTTAAAATGTTGAACTTACGTTTTGCACCCCCCGCCAAACTTTGTGTCTTTTGTATTATTCAGACTTCACTTGAAGTTAAGGGTGAACTTTTGTACTTGGATGGAAAGAGTAAACTGTTGCGGACTATGGCGGAATTTTCATCTCCATTTATTTTAATAGAAATCATTTTATATTAATCTTGTTCTAGTGCATAAAAAACAAATTTATGCATTCCTGTCAGGGCTTTCCTCATTCTCTACTTTTAGGTATATTTTCATGTGTTACCCATTTCTTCATCTGTAAAATTGTCAGCAATAATCTCTGCTTTAAGATGCACCATACACCAGCCTGGGTAACGTGGCAAAACCTCATCTCTACAAAAAATACAAAAATTAGCTGGGTATGGTCGTGCATGCCTATAGTCCCGGCTACTCAGGAGGCTGAGGTGGGAGGATCGCCTGAGCCTGGGGAGGTCGAGGCTGCAAGTGAGCTGTGATGGCACCACGCTGGTGCCCCATGCAGAGTCTGACCCAAAGTAGCAATAAGTGGTTGTGATCATCAATATCGTTATCAGCATCAATGTCACAGTCATCACCACCGCCGTTCTCATCGTCCTCGTATCATAATCATCACCGTCACCACCCCCATCACCACCTTCATCACCGTCATCACCATCACCATCAGCACCATCACCATCACCACCACCTTCATCACCGTCATCACCGTCACCATCAGCACCATCACCATCACCACCACCTTCATCACCTTCATCACCGTCACCATCACCACCACCTTCATCACCATCACCATCGCCACCACCTTCATCACCGTCATCACCACCACCTTCATCACCGTCACCATCACCACCACCTTCATTACCGTCATCACCACCACCTTCATCACCGTCACCATCACCACCACCTTCATCACTGTCATCACCGTCACCATCACCACCACCTCCATCACCGTCACCATCACCACCACTGTCCGCGGCAGCAGCTTCACATCATCTTCATGTCACCACCACAACTCAGTTGACTTTGCTCTGCGTTGTGTGATCTCATGTGGCAGAGGATGACTCACTTTCAGAGTGACTTCATAAGATTTCATTACATTTGTTTTAGCTAGACTCATTGTGAGGCCACACTGACAATACTCCCCGCTGATGTGGCCAGCCTGCCCTGAGAGACCATCCCTTGCTCTCCCCGGGCCCAGCTCCTGCGGCATTACTCGCGGCCCCCTGGGCCATGTGCATTCGAGCAGAACAGTTCGAATGAGGTCTGTGCATTAGGCGGAGGCAAGCACGGCAGAGGCGATGGAGACGCCAAAGCCTGCCCATCCCACTCCTTTTCCATCCCGTGGGGACCTGCTCTTAACGTCCCCGAAATGACCGGCCATCACTCCAGTGCCTGTCACAACACATGGTCAGTCTGGTGCCTGCCTGGCAGCTGGGTGACCTTGAGGAAGCCTCTTAACCTCTTCAAGCTCCATTTGTTAATCTGTAAATGAGGGCTAATGTGACTTTCAGGGCTCGGTGGGCATCCCTAAGTGTGAATGGGTGTGCCCCGAGCAGAGGGATAGAGAGTTCAAGAGAGATTTGGGAAATAGGTGGACGGATTGTCGGGGGATGGGCTGGAGCGCATCTCTCGTGCAGATTCCTAGGCACTTCCACACACTTCATCCTTCCCACATCCCTGAGACGCAGGACGGGCAGAAACCGTACCCCCGCAAAGAAAAAAAATCTCATAACTCACCAATGCCAAACTAAGTTGTTTTTAATCATATAACAATTATATACTGATATAAACTCAATGTAAACTCAAAACAAATAGACAAATTAGATGCCGTGAAGCCCGCCGTGCCTATGATGCCCGCTGACAGTGAGCACCCACGGGAGAGCCCTGACATGCTGCGTGGCCTGTGGACCTCCCATTCTTCCCTCAGGTGCGGTCTGTGGGCCTCCCTTCAACTCCCCTCCACACCCTTCCCCCAACAAATACGCACCTGCTCCTGGGGCATGGGGCTCCCCCGGCCTCCTTGTTTTCCACTCAGACTCTTAGGACTGAGCTTGCTCCTTGCTTGTGGCAGGATGATGGGCGCGGGTCTTCCCCAGGCACTGGCCACTGATGGCTTCTAGGAAAAACCCAAAGCCTCCCTGGAGGGGTGCAAGTGCTGGGTGGGCCGAGGGCTGCCCACTCACCCGGGCTGATGCAGCCGCTGAGCGCCTCTGGCCTGTCCTGGGGTGACCAAGCAGGACGCCCCTGTGGCCTCCAGAGCCCCCCTCAGCCCCTCCACACCCTGTGTGCTGCCTACGGGGGTGGCTCCAGCAGCCTCCCTGGACTCAGTTTTGGCTGGTTCTGTCCAATGAGAGCAAGAAGCCAGAGGCCTCATCCTGTCCTCCCCGAGGCCCTGCAGGTTCTCATGATCAGCTCTCCACAGGCTCCGGTTGGCAGGGGCCATAGTGTCCCTTTGGGGACCCAGCATGTGATACAATCATGGGAGGAAAAGAGGATCTTTGGTCACACATGGGGGTCAGTCACCTTCTTAAGCTGCCAGTGGGACCTCCCTTGTTTGGCCACAGAGTGTGATGGTGTCCCAGACAGCCGTGGAACAGCCAGACGGACTGTGTCACAGGCCAACAGCGAGGAGGTGCAGGTTGGGATGGGGCGTTGATCCACAGTCAGGGTGTGACCCGGTCAGCCTCTGACCTCCAGTTCGTCTCCAGGCGGGGCCACGACCCAGTTCACTAAGGCGACCTCCAAGAGCCTCCCAGTTAAAGGAAAACCGCCCTGAACACATTCGTGAGGCCAAGAACCCGCTCACTCCCTGACTTTTAAAAAGTTTCAGGAGGGCCAGACACGGTGGCTCACTCCCGTACTCCCCGCACTTTGGGAGGCGAAGGCAGGAGCATCACTTGAGATCAGGAGTTTGAGACCAGCCTGGAAACAATGAGACCTTGTCTCTACAACAAATAAAAATAATCATTTTTAAAATTGCAGGAGCCAGCTGTGGTGGCAGGTGTCTGTGGTCGCAGCTACTTGGGAGACTGAGGCTGGGAGGTCAAGGATGCAGTGAGCTGTGATCGTGCCACTGCACTCCAGCCTGGGCCACAGAGTGAGACCGTGTCTCTAAGAACATGGGTTGTGCGGTGGAGCTGACCATCTTTGTACTAAGGGCGGCTGTGGGCTGAGCGTCCTTTGGTGATGGACCAGACCTCACGGTCAGCAGAGACACCTGGCCGCACTCAGCCTCGTGTGTCCTGTTCACACTGACACCTGCGCTGTGCCCATGTCCTTGGTGCCAGGTGTGGAATTCTAGTGCAGAGGACTCAGTGTCCCAGGACTAAAAACAAGGCCTCAGCCTTGGTTCACCGGGTCCCTCACTCAGGACTCCACACAGGCAAGTGACATACAAGGCTTGGAAGTCACCCAGGCCAAGCCCACCACACTCAAGGAACCCAAGGTGAGGGGACTGACCACGGTGAAGACAGCACCGAGAGGCTGGACATGCCTGGCCTTCCAGTGCCCCCACCAAGGTCTGCCCGAGCTGGAGTGGAGTTGGGTTCCCCAACATGGAGAACCTGCAGCTGAAAACCCTTCCGCGTAATTTCTCATGGTTACTCGTGGTGGCTGGAGGTTCCCAGCTGTCTGCGGTTTTATGCACGTCCATTTGGCTGCACACACATTAGCAAACTCCCCGCTGTGCAAAAAGGCTGCTGATGCAGTTGACAGCTGAATTCCAGAGAAAGAGGCCTCATGTGCACCGTCTGGACCCCTCGGGGCACGGCGAGGCATGTGTCTGCGTGTGTGTGGAGAAGCGTATTTTCTAAAGATCCAGTCAAGTGTGTCTGGGATGAGGCCTTGCTGTCACAATATTGAGACTGCTTTGTGGCCTCTGGGGTCAGACGCTCCAGCTGTCAGCTTGCAAACATGATGGACTCAGTGGCACAGAAACCTCATGACAGGGCACGGCTAGAAAGCCACCTTAACCCACCACTGACCAGGACCCGCAAGCTGCCCGGAGCCGGTGGGTGGCCGCGCCACACGTCTTCCCCTGGGCTTGTGTCTCCCGTGTTCCCGGGTTTGAGTCTGAGACATTTACTGCAGGTTTGATTTTTAAAGACATCCACAAAAAAAGAATATCAAAAATGCACCACAGGCGAGGCGCAGTGGCTCACGCCTGTAATCCCAGCACTTTGGGAGGCCGAGGCAGGCGGATTACCTGAGGTCAGGAGTTCAAGGCCAGCCTGACCAACATGGTGAAAGCCCAGGAACCTGCAGCCACCACAATCTCTTTGCAGAGCAACTATAAGAAATTACCGGGAATAGTTTTCAGCAGCAGGTGCTCCATGTTGGAGAACCCAGCTCCACTCCAGCTCGGGCAGACCTTGGTGGGGGCACTGGAAGGCCAACATGGTGAAAAGTACAAAAATTAGCCAGGCATGGTGGCATGTGTCTGTAGTCCCAGCTACTCAGGAGGCTCAGGCAGGAGGATTGTTTGAACCCTGGGGGCGGAAGCTGCAGTGAGCTGAGATCACACCACTGCTCTCCAGCATGGGCGAGAGTGAGAAAAAACCACCACCATAAACACCGTGCTTTGTGAACTAAAGTCTGGTTGCCAGGGGCTTACCAGAGCTGGGGATATCCAAGGGGTTGTGTCCTGCACCCCAGGCCAGACTCAGCACTCCTGTGTATGTGCACATACACACCCCATCACGCTAACATTCCCATGTTCTCATCACACACACATCAACCTCCAGCCCGACACAGCCCACCACAGCGTAACCAGAGGCGTCCTTTCACTAACTGTCCTGGTCAAAATCTATCCAGAGAAACTGCACACCTGCCATTCCTGAAACAACGTCTCCAATGAGCCAGGGTGGGATGCAGGAGGCGAAAAGCAGGAGCGCCCAGCCCCAGCAGGTGCACAGCGCCCTGGCCACCGGGTACATTGCTCAGCTGCAGCAAGAAGCCCAGATGCCAACAAAGCTAGAGTCCAGGTGAGCATCTGGGTGTATTCCTCTATGAGTCTTACAGTTTTAGGTTTCACTTTTAGGTCCTCAGTTCAGTTGGTTTTTGTACATGGTCTTAAGTAAGGACCAACTTCACTTTTTTGCATGGTGGCATCCAGTTTTCCTGGCGCCATTTCTGAAAGACTGTCTTTTCTCCATTAAATGGTATTGGCACCCTTGTCAAAAATCATTTGACCATATACGTGAGAGTTTATTTCTGGGCTTTATTCTATTTCATTGGTCTATATATCTGTCTTCATGCCAATATCACACTGTTTTAATTACTGTAGCTTTGTAGTTAATTTTGACAACAGAAAGTGTGAGTCCTTCAGCTTTGTTCTTTTTCAGGATTGTTTTGGCTATTTGGGGTTCCCTGAGATTCTACATAAATTTTAGAATGGTTTTCAAAAAAACATCATTGGAATTTTGACAGGGGTTGCATTGAATCTTTAGGTAGTATTGACATCTAAACAATATTAAGACTTTCCATTCACGAACATGGTATGTCTTTCTATTTATTTATGTCATCTTTCTTTCAGAAATGTTTTATAGATTTCATTGTAGAAAGGTTTCACTTTCTTGGTTAATTTATAAGTATTTTGTTCTTTTTTATGTTACTGTAAATGAAGTTGTTTTCTTACTTTTCAGATTGTTCATTATTGTTGTAAAGAAATGCAACTGATTTTTGAGTGCTGACATTGTACCCTGCAACTTTTCTCAATTCATTTATTAGTTCTACCAGTTTTTATCTATATGTGAAATCTTAAGGGTTTTCTGCATTCACAGTTATATCACCTGCAGACAGATAGTTTTATTGTTTCTTTCCAATTTGCAAACCTCTCATTCCATTTTGTTGCCTAATTGCTCTGGCTAGAACTTTTAGTATTATGTTGAATAAAAGCAGCAGAAGTAGGCATTCTTAGCTTTCTCCTGATCTTAGAGTAAAAGCTTTCAGTATTTTATTGTTGCATATGCAAATGTAAGAACTAAGACTATAAAACTCTTAGAAGAGTTCATAGGAGTAGTTTCAACCTTGAATTAAGCAATGTTTTCTTAGACATGATGCCAAAAACACAAGCAAAATAATAATAATAAATTGGATGTCATCAAAATAAAAAAAAAAGTATACTCTAAAGTGAAACAATAACCCACAGAATGGAGGAAATATTTGCAAATCACATATTTGATAAGGGACTTCTTTAATCCAGAAAACATGAATGACTTACAATTAAATAAACAAAAAGATAAATATATGGGCAAATCATCTACATAGATGTTTTAAAAGATATAAAAATGATCAATAAGCACATGAAAAGATGCTAAACATCTTTAGTCATTAAGAAAATGCAAATAGAAATCACAATGAGATACGTCTTCATACCTGCTGGGATCGGCACAATACTATTATTTTTGAGATGGAGTTTCACTCTTGTTGCCCAGGCTGGAGTACAGTGGTGCGATCTCGGCTCACCGCAGCCTCCGCCTCTTGGGTTCAAGTTATTCTCCCGCCTCCAGGCTTCCGAGTAGCTGGGATTACAGGCATGCGCCCCCACGCCTGGCTTTTTTTTTTTTTTTTTTTTTTTTTTTTTTTTTTTTTTTTTTTATGTGAAGGGTTTCGAATGTTTTTTGAGGGTGGGCATGAACACCGGGGGTCAGGGGGCACACCCGCCG
>CAUYQU010011514.1:0-47366 GCA_963574635.1 Cheracebus regulus | reverse complement strand
GCTGGATCAAATAGTATTTCTGGTTCTAGATGCTTGAGGAATCACCACACTGTCTTCCACAATCGTTGAACTAATTTATACTCTCACTAATAGTGTAAAAGCATTTGTTCCAATTTCTCCACATCCTCATGAGCATCTGTTTTTTCCTGACTTTTTAATGATTGCCATTCTAACTGGTATGAGTACATAAAGTGACAAAAATGTGTCCAAACTGACTTTAAAGTACAAATTTTATTCTGAAAATAATTTTTCCCACTATTTCTAAGCCTAATTGACTCTGAAGTAATTTTCATTCCAAAACAGAAAAATAGTTCGAAGATCTAGTTCCTGTTCTACTACCACCCTCTGATGAGGGTAAAAACTTACTAAGTGGTAAGTCACAAAGGAGTTGGCATGGCTGCCAGTGTGTAGCATGCCTATGAAGTATGATGTGGATAGTTTCTTCAAAAGTATGTCAGGATGGCTGCTCAAAGTTAGAAGTTACTTTCAAGTTTAAGGATTTTAAAACCTCATTAACGCAGGGACAAAGTAATCCCCTAGTTTTGAAACCAAACGTGGAGAAGACAGAGAAGAAAAAAGCACGTGGGAGAATTCCTTCATTGCTGAGAAATAAAATGCCCTATCATTCTTTAGTTTCTTTAAGAGAAGAGGAGACATTATTAGAAAACAAGGAGCAAAGAACAAGAATTATATTCTCTTCAAGCCCAGCCTATGCCCAGTCGGCAAGCAACCTGGTCTGATAGCAGCTCCAACAGAAGTGAAAGAACAGAGCTTCTACAAGCCTGCATTTCCCTCTGGGCTGTGAAGGTGAGCTCCTAAATGGCCAGGGTCACACCATAGTAACTTCTACATGGCTCTCACGCCTACGGTCTCACAACCTTTTGTAGAAAAGTAACAGTTTTCATTTATGTAAGTCCTTGAAGTATTTCTATAACAAGTCAGTCTGCTGTTTCCAAGCATCTGAAAAGCAGGGCAACAGTGGACAGCAGTAGCAAAAATGAGAGTGGGGTGGATTATATATAAATATTTATATACACATACAAATGATCAAATCTTTGTTTTCTAATTGGAGGGGATGGAGAGAAGAATTAGAAACATCATTATTTAAGCAAGCATTTAACTTGAATAGAAAGATAAAAACCTTATAAATATATAAGAAACTAGCAGGAAATAAATCAAAAAATTACTTTCTATGAGAAGTATTTTAGGCAAAGTACTCTTTTAAGGCTCTGTGGGGAGAGAGAACAAAGTTATTTTTCCACAGAAACTGATAATAAACCAGGTGAAGAAACAACATCAGCATGAGAAAAATCAAACAATACAAGAGTTTAACAGTTGTTCAACACAGCAACACAAGAGAGTCTTTCACAGGGCAGTGCAAGATTAATTGCCAAACTAATGATGCAAACAAGTTCCGAGGAAGAAAAGAACATTCCGAGAGCTGGATCTGAGTTGGAAATTAAAAGACAGGCAGGAATCATGTGATGGGGAAAGGAAAATGTGGAGTTGGAAGGGTCAGAAACTGGAAGGAAGGCCAGGCAACTCAGCATGTGTCTGATCAGAGGACCAATTTGATGCAAGGGAAGACTCAGAAAACCAAGTGGTAACACAGGTCAAAAGACAGCCTGAGGTCATACCCGACACCTGACCAAGTGTGGGGGGTGGGGTGGGGCAAGCTCCAGCTAAGGAGTGACTTAATTATGAGGCCAGGCTCTGCTGCTGTGAGCCCCCTGTGTTCTTCAAGCTGGACCAAAATATTCTATCACTTATGTGGCATGGCAGTCTTTTCCCATTCAGTAAATACAAATTAAGTTTTCAACAGAATTACCACCCAACTCCTTTTTTAAGCTAAAAGGATAGAGACATTCCACCTGGACCCACGTCACTGGAATTTTAAATTGCACATAATACATGCCCGTTAAATTATACCCAAAATGACATACAAAGCTGCCACTATCTTATGGAATCTTAGAGTACAAGCATGTAGATAGCTGAAAAGAGACAACAACAAACAAGTAAGCAAATGAAACACACTCAAAGTTATGATAGCAAATTGGATTTCTAAGACCAGAACTCAACACAAGAAAGGCAAAAAGACCTTGACACATTCTGCTTTCTGATAAATACTTTTTATCATCAGAATACTGGTGAAGAGCGCCTACATTCTGTTAGGCTTATTCTTCACTAAGAAAAAATGGCACCGACATTCCTGTGTGGGCAGGAACAATGTCCTCAATTCTCAGACAAAATCAACATGTGGGAACAACTTTCAGATGCCAGAAGAAAATGTGAGCAACTGTAACTCAGAATGCACATTCACTCAGGCTTCCAAAGTCTTGCAGGAACTTTCACACTTATTTGCAAACTTTAAAACACACATACAGACTTAGCAGTTGTAGTAAAACCAGCTCAATTCTAGAAATAGAGGAAGCCAATATTTTCATTCTCTTTGCAATCTGAGAATAGAAGAGAGGAAGTGACTCCCCCAAGTAAAGTAAACACACTAAACACAGATCTCCTGACTTTATATCCATGGCTTCAACTAAACCTTATTGTTTCTTTTTCTCCCCCTTAGAGGAAAGAGCTCCACTGTTTTAACACATCGAGTATGTAGATGCCCTTAGCAGCAATATCATAAACAGTGCTACAGTCAAGTCCCTGAAGCAAACATGCAGAATCCAAGAGACACCCTAAAATTCTTTACAATTTAACTCTGGAACCAAAGGAGTTTGGCACATACCATTTAAATATCTCAATGAGATAAAAATTAACATTTCAAAAAATCAAATTACAAACTTTCTTCATTAAAAAATCTTCAAAGGTTTTCAAAAAATATGTGAGATCTCAGTTTACTAACAACAGATGACAGATTAGTATAGACTATAAATTGTAATTTTCAGTGACAACAATTAAAAAATACCTACCACAAAGATGTGGAACAAAGGTACAAAGAGAGCCCAGAACTCAGGTCAAAATCAACACATGGCTTAGCAATAAACCTATTGTTACATAAGCCAAAGTTAACAATAGTTAGGCCATCTCCATAATTTTTTTCACTTAAATATAATCATCCTCTAAAAACACACAGTTATCCACTGTATATGCTCATTTATTATTTGCAACTTTGGGGAATCCAGGAAATTCTATGTGACACAAAAAATTTTTATCTACTTAATATTAGCAAATGTCCTTTTTCCTTAAAAGACCACAGATTTCAAAAACGACTATTTGTTTTTAAAAACAGTGCTGTATTGGTTCCTTGGGGAGTTGTCTTTAATTCCTAAAGTTCAGGAGAGAAAGAACAGGCTGATAGCTCACAAGAAAAAGAATGTGGAAACAGGAGGCCATAAAAAGTAGGGGATGAGGGGAGAAAAAAGGGATATGAACAGATATATGGGGATATATATGGATGGATATACATATATATATATATAAATACATAAATATATAATATGTTAATATATATTATACAGAATATATTAATTATATTCTATATATAGTGAGTAATGTAGGAAGCAGAGATGTTAGGATGCCAAACAAAAATACCCCTACTAATTATATGTTTCTGATTTTAAAATAATTATTCTGTTAATATAGCAGTATTTACATTAAATGGTTTAAAGGAGGTACTTTTGTTGACCAAAGGTACTGACAGGTAACATGAACAGGCAAGTGCGTAACATACTCCACATTCTAATTGCACCACATAAAACCATTATCTATGAAGACCACTGATGTGCACCATAAGCAATGCAGAGAATAAAGAAGTCCCCCCTCCCCCTTAAATTACTGCAGCCACGTAGCTAGCTACAATGTTTCAAAATCTAAACAGCACTCTTAACTTTGCTAGGTCCTGTTTAACAATGACTTTACAACCTCTGGTCCATTACTCACCAGCTCCTTTTTGCTCTATCAGTTTTAATCTTCTCATCCTTGCATTTGAGGCCTTTTAGAACGTCACCCTACTCTATAAGATCCCTATAAGCCAAGCTATCTCGTCATGACTTCCTGCACAGCCCATGCTTTGACTGGCTTCTTTCTATTGTTGTAAGCACCCTAAGTGAAGACAATTAGGACTTCCTCAGTGGGCATATTATATCAAGGTTTAATTGAAAATTAGACACATGTACATATAGAAAGAAAAACAAGACAATCACCACAGTTCTCTGAAGAGCCATGAAGAAACACAATCTTTGCTGAGAGTAAACAGATAGAAACACATCTATTCTCTCAAACCGAATACAAGTATTTCTTTCCCATATTCTATTCTCCTTCCTTGAGTGCGCAAAAGTTCATTAATAGCTGCAGTTTCCCACAACTGCTTCCCCAAATAGTCCTCAGATGGTGACTTCCGGTGGACAGCTACAGAAGCACAGATAAGCAGCATCAGCATATCGTCCAATCTGCCTAAGGTCAAAACTGGAACTGGGAAACATGAGCCTGATCAACCCCATGATGAGTGTGCTCTGGGCTCCACTCCTAAGGAGGAAATAAGAGCAGGTCTGATGAGTAACAGACCCAAACTAATGATACTAAGCAAACAACAGGAAAACCAAAATAATAAGAAAACTTGTATAAAAGGAAAATTCATTAAAATGGGGAATATAATTCATAACTTCTGCATTGTTATAATAGCTATTAGGATATTGATGAATTACAGCCTATGTTGAGATATAAAGTCACAGCTTAGAATTCAAGAGAACTGCTGGTACATAAAATCTGCTGTGGGATAACATCACTGAAGTCTATTCAAACTCCATTTTGCTGTTAACTCAAAAGGAAAGGAAAGGCTTACTCAACACAAATGCTGTTTTTAAGCTTATTTCCCCATTTACTCTCCTCCAAAGTTCATTCTTATAAGGGCAATATTAAGTAATCATCTATTAAATGAAAAGACACTGACTATAAACTAATACAGTCATAAAAATAAAGACTCCTATGCTTTCCCAACCAATTTAAATCTTGGTGAATTAGAGGACTAAACTACTGCTTTTCACTTTGGATACTATCTCAATTCTTCTTTAGGCAACACAGTAAGTTGATTCCCTACAGATAGTAGAATCATAGAAAGACTAGTTACACAGATAAGAAGTTGTTCTGTTTTTGTACCATTCTAAAACGAGATCAGAGATCTATGAAATGCATACTTAACAAGATGGGGAAAGAGGGGAGTAGATATAGTGATTAAAATTAGACTTTATTAACTCAAGTGTGTCTGTAATATACTCAATTTCTAAAAGAGCAGCAGTAAGAGGGTAAAAAGAAAATTCAAATAAACAAAGAAAAATAACCCAAAATTAGATGACAAAATAGAGTCATTTATCTCAGAAATACTATACAATAAATGGTCTAAATTCACCAATTAAAAGACAGAATTCTCAAATGTGATTAAAAAGAAGTCAGCTCAAAGATATAAGGATACAATGTTTAAAAGAAAAAAAAAAGAAGAAGACAAAAGGCAGAAGATAGTCCTGACAAATTCTAATCAAAATAAAGCTAATATAATAATATAAATATCAAATGAAACAAATTTCAAGGTAATATATTATGGTAAAAAAAAAAGGCTATCCAAGAATATATAATTCTGCACATGTAAGCATCTAATAATCTAGCCTCAAATTTTATAAAGCATAAACTTACAGGAATACCAAGAGAAATTATCAAATCAACAATCACAAGGAAAGGCTTGAACATAGCTCTCTTACACACCTATAAAAAATCCAGTGGTCAAAAATGATACATAATGGGGCCAGACACAGCGACGTATGCCTGTAATCCCAGCACCTTGGGAGGCCAATGAGGGAGAATGGCTTGAGCCCAGTAATTTGAGACCTGCCTGGGCAACAAAGCAAGACCCCATATCTCTACAAAAGAAATTTCAACATGAGCTGAGCATGGTGGTACACACCTGTAGCCCCAGACATTCTGGAAGCTGAGACAAGAAGAAGGACTGCCACTGCACTCCAGCCTGGCAACAGAGAGAGACCCTCTCGAGACAGAGAGAGAGAGAGAGAGAGACAGAGAAGAAGACAGGGGGGAGAGAGAGAGAGAAGAAGTGGGGGGTGGGAGGGGAGAGAAACAGAGAGACAGAGAGAGAGAAAAAGAGGACAGAGAGGAGAGAGAGGGAAGTTGGGGGAGAAGAGAGAGAGAGAAGTGGGGGGGGGAGAGAAACAGAGAGAGAAAAAAAGAGGACAGAGAGGAGAGAGAGAGAGAGAAGGGGGGGAGAGAGAGAGAAGAAAAGACCCCAAGTAATGAAAGCACGATATAGTTGACTCTTGAACAACACAGGTTTGAGCTGCATGGGTCCACTTAAACCTAGATTTTCTTCCACCTCTGCCAAAACAGCAAGACCAATCCCTCCTCCTCTTACTCCTCCTCCTCCTCCTCAGGCAACATGAAGATGATTAGAATGGAGACCTTTATAATAATCCACTTCCACTTAATGAATAGTAAATATATTTTCTCCCTTCATAATTTTTTAATAACATCTTTTATCTACCGTACTTTATTGTAATAATACAGTATATAATACATATAACACACAAAATCGTGTTGACTGTTTATGTCGGAAAGTCTCCAGGCAACAGGAGGTTGATTATTAGTAGTTACATGTGGGGGCACTTAAGAGTTCTATGCAAAATTTCAACAGCGCAGGAGGCTGGTACTCTACTCCTACGTTGTTGAAGGGTCAACTATATTTCAAATTTATATGATAAACAAGAAGTACTTCAAGGGAAAATTAGAGCCATGAAAGCAATTTTTTATGTGTTAAACTCAAGAAATTAGAACCGTTATCCCAAAGAAAAAGAGCAAATGAGATGAAATGTTACAAAATAGGAAAGCTACAATAGAAATGATAAAACAAAGTTGTTTCCTTTGAAATATATATATATGTGTGTGCAAACTGATATTAAGAATAATTTTAAAAAGGCAAACAACACTAGAAATAAATAAAAATCAAATGTGCAAGGGAAGAATACTCTGAAAATCTTCATGCCAATAAATTTTTCAAATTAGATGAAACTGACAATCGCTACCAAAAATATTAATTGCTGTAATCAACTTGAGAAAAAAACTGTAAGTATGAAAAATCACATCAATGATTTAAAGAGCAACAGAAACTACCTTCCACCTCCACTCCTCTCTCAAAAGGCTACTAGCCAAGACAGTTTTAAAGGCAAGTTCTACCAGATCACAAAAAAGAGACCATCAATAATTTATCCAAGCTTTTCTAAAAACTGGTTAAGAGGGAAGCAACTTTATGAGGATAGAATACAACCCAGATAACAAAATTTGATGAAGACAATTTGATAAAAGAAAATTAAAGGTAATATATGCAAAAGTCCTAAATAATAAATAATGCAAAATGAATGTAGACAGAATTTACCAAGTTTACATTAGAAATTCAGATGGCTTAACAGTAGAAAATGTTAATGTAGATTACAATATTAGCAGGTTAGAAAAATACATGATCCTCTTAGCTGATGCAAAAAAAAAAAAAATACATTTTATAAAATTCACCATCTACCCATGAGTAAGCCTTAGAAACTAGGGGAGAAAGTCCTTAATCTGAGAAATAATATTTGTTTTCAAAAATTTCAGAGTAATGATATAAACCTAAATAAAACATAAAAAGATGTTCGGCCTCATAACTTTTTTTTCTTTCTTTTTTTTTTTTTTTTGAGAGAGTCTCACTCTGTTGCCCAGGCTAGAGTGCAGTAGCATGATCTGGGCTCACTGCAACCTTCACCTCCTGAATTCAAGCAATTCTCCTGTCTCAGCCTCCAGAGTAGCTGGGATTACAGGTGCCTGCCACCAAGCCCGGCTACTTTTTGTTTTTTTGGTAAAGATGAGGTTTTGCTATGTTGGCCAGGCTGATCTCGAACCCCTGACCACAGGTGATCTGCCCATCTCAGCCTCCCAAAGTGATAAGATTACAGACATGAGGCACCGTGCCCAGCCAACCTCATTATTTTTAATGGCAAAAACTGCAATTACTTTTGCACCAGCCTAATATAAACTGTAGTACTGTTTTTGTGGTTTTAGGTATCCTTCCCATGAGAGGATCCTACTTGCCCACTATATTGTTATCAACCTTGACCACATGACTTGACTGGCCAATGAAAGGTGAGTTAAAGTAATATACACCACTTCCAAGCAGAAGATTCAAAAATTGTACTGTGGTTCTGCCATGTTTTCTTTTCCTTTTATCATGAAACCAGCATGTTCCGGGTAGAGGCTATTCTTTCAGTCTTGATCGGAAATAACGATGATGTGGAAAAGAGCCATAACAAACCCACCAAGCACATGTAACATAGCAAGAAATAAACTATTTTTATTAAAAGTCATGAAGACCTGGAGGTGTTTTTGCTACTGAAGCACAACCTAGTGAAAGCTGACAGTTATCAAACAAATGCAAGTCAAAATACTGAGAAACTATTTCACATACATATGACTGGCCCAAATTAGTAAGTCTGATAACAAGAATCGCTGATGACAATGTGGTAAAATCAAACGTAATGGTTGCTGATTGGAATGTAAATTGGCACAATCACATTGGCAATATCTGGGGAAACTGAAGAAGTAAAACTGGATTCCATCAATCTAACAATTCCACCACTAGGTGCCTACCTTGAAGAAACTCTTACACAAGTAAACATGAAAACATATCTTGTAATATTCACTTAAGAACTATTTCTTATAGTATATAAAGAAACTGTAACTCAGGAGGGAAATAAACTGGTTTAGTTCAAGAAATACCATACACAACAATTAAAATGAATAGATTTATATATCATAAAAAGATACATGGAGGGCAAGAAGGAAAAGATGGGAATGAGACTTTAGCAATGTCTGTAATGTTTTATTTTGTTAAAGATCTAAAGCACGTGGCAAACTGGTAACAGCTGCAATTTTTGTGGTGGATACACAACTGTCTCCTCTATTATTTCTATATTTTTGTAGTTTTTAAATATTTTATTTGACTTTCTTAGAAAGATAGAGAACAAAAATGGATTTAAACCATAAAGTACGTGGTCAGTCTTGTGGTTTAGTGATGTAAAGAACATTAGCAGTGAAACGGCATTCTAAATGATCTAAGTAATCCTATATTCTATAGACAAAGAAACTGAGGTCCACAGAGTTTGAGTAGATGACTCAAGGTCACACAACATCAAGTTGGTTCTCAAAAATTGACATCCCCTAACTCCTAGGATAGGTAGGAAAGACAAAAGACATGCAATCAAATATAATTGAGTCAAGTTCAGAAAACCACTCTGTCCCTTTCTTTATGGTCTCTCACTCCTATCCCTAAGACCTCTCTCTCTCTATCCCTGAGATAAAAGGGAGTCTCAGCAAAGAACAAAAAGAAGTGTTAAAAAGAACAGCAGAAGAAAAGAAAGCTTTAAAGATCGCTATGGTCTGAATGCATCCCTCCAAAACTCACCTATTGTGGTGGCATTAAGAGGTGGTATCTTTAGGAAGTGACTTAATCACTCTGCCTTGATGAATGGGATTAGTGCCCTTGTAACTGAGGTTGAAAGGAGCTGCCTTGTCCTTCTATCAGGTAAGGACACAGCACTTGCCCCTTCCACCACGTGAAGATATAGAAAGGAGGTGCCATCTTGGAGGCAGAGGGCAAGCCCCTCACCAGACACCAAATATTCTGGTGCCTTGATTTGGGACTGCCCAGCCTCCAGAGCCGTGGGCAACAAATTTATGTTGTTTTTAAATTGCCCAGTTGAAGGTATTTTGTTAGAACAGCAAAAACTAAGACAAGGATTTTTAATCCTCTTTTGCTACTCCTTTTCTTTAAACAACTGAAATATCAGGAAAATTATAACTGAGTAAAATAAAATTCTAAGTAACTAATACAAAGAACAAGAATCAAGAATTATTCATCTTAGTACCCTCAGCTCTTTGCAATATAATATACATTCAAATATAGAATACACTACTGTTCAACTAGATAGACATTAAATGTCTTTACAAAGCTGAATTATTTCATTGTTATTTCAATGTAACTTCTCTTTTTAATAAGAATGCAAGGACTTAGGGGAAAATGTGTCTAATATTTAATAGATGAGAACATCAAAGAAACAGGCAAGATAGGTCCCACATGTACCAGACCAAACTGCATAATTAGTTCTGTGGTCAGGTTCATGAGCTCTAGAACCAAACTTAGAGGTTGGAATCCTTGTTCAACCACTAACCAGCTGTGAAACTTTGGGCAAGGAATGTAACTTCTCTAAGCCTTAAGTTCCCCATTGTAATATGTAGCATTGAGAATAGCAATGATAATATCTATCTTTTATTGATTCTTCTAAGTACTAAACAAGATAATCCATTCAAAGCACTTCACACACTTCTTCAGTAAACATTAGCTATTAGTATATGCTACGTAAATAATTTGTGGAAAGCAACAAACTCTTCTGATTGACATAAAATTTTAAGGTACTAGATGCATTAAAAGATTAAACTGACTTCTGTCTGTATCAGCGCTAATAAACTGTATGTTTTGCAAATCATAGTTTTTTTTTAATTAAATGAAACTAAATAAATTAGATTTTAAGCCATTACCTGTGTCAGGATAAAACACTTGGGGTTACGTTTACTGCTGAAACTTCTTTATTCTAAAATGTCAGCCTAGTGTCATCATTTTTGCTCAAGAAAAACATCTTCTAGCCAGAAGCAATATTCCAAATATTTAACACCCATTCAGAATACACACCAACCAGCACCCTGCCTCCTAAGGTCATGAAGTATTGTTTGTGACATTCTATGTACTTTTTTTAGTGCAAAACTGTAATGATCTGGCTTACAGGAACTTAGTACAACACAAAAATCTATTCATCATGCCATGCCACAATCCCCACATCCAGATAGCTCTCACTCGGCTCCCTATCTCACCTCCAGGTCACAGCTGTATTCGGTGCCATCTAAGAGGGTCACTTTACACTGGACAGTTTTGGTCTTCTTGGCGACTTTTTGAAATGCCTTCTCTGCTTTTAGCTCATTGGTCTGCACTTCCTTGGTCTCCCTTTTTGCTGCTTCTCCTTCTAATTTGTCTTCCTGTGTTTCCTTTACCTTCTCTTCTCTCTCCTTACTTACTTGCTCAGCAGGCTGTTGAGAAAAGAAATTAAATCCTTACTGTAGTCAACCAACTTGCAGATGACAACAGAGTAAAAGGAAAAGCTTTCCTAAGAATTGGGATCATTACTTAACACTGTAACTCTCAGTTTTTAATGACTTGAAAATTCCGATAGAAAGGGTATTTCCCCTCATCCTCTTTTCATGGTCAAAATTCTCATTGTGCCAAATGGTTATTTGGCGTTAAATGAATAAAAGCAACTACATCCCAGCAACTACTAAGTATCATCTCAAATAATAACATTTCCAATTAAAATCTTATACCATGGCAAAACTTAGGCGTTAGGCAACCAAAATGCACACATACAGATCTACTACTTACTGTCCACTGAAAACTTACAGAGGCATAAAAGAGCATTCCGTTTAAAAAAGAGATGGCAGGGCTCAGGGTATCTGCCTCATCTTAACTGGTACAGATATGAAGTTTTTAGTAATTTGCATATATAGTGGACTCTTTTCCAAGGAGTAACAGAGGAAGGCTATGGCAGACCAATCTAAAACCCATTCCAGATACATTAAGCCAAGGCCGTATCTCAATACAAGAAATCTGGAAATGACCCAAAACAAACAAATCCTTTCTGGTAGGTGGTTATGCTACCAGGTTTTCATTTCCAGGCAATCATTCCCAAACATACCTGCATCTCTGCTTTGCTCACTGAAGGTTTTTCTTCCTTGACTTCAACCTTAATCTCCTGTTGTTTCTTCTGAGCCATTTCCTCAGCATCACCCTTAGCCTGTCTCTGTTCTTCCAGAAGGGGTTCCTCTTTATCCAAGACCTGTTCTTCCACAACAGCTTGGGTAGGCTCTTTTTTATCGCCTCCATCTTTGGCCACTACTAAGGTATATGACTTTTGCTTCTTAAGCCATGGCGGTATGAACCGAGAAATACCCCTGCTCTCAGAGGCGTCCTTCTCTCTCTTCTGGCGGCGTAGACTACTTTGGCTTTCAGCTGCAGTGCATGGCTGGGAACCTTTTTCCTCCTCTGGATCGGATGACTGATTCTGTTGATTTTCTGCTGCTTCTTTAGGTTTCTCCTTGGTTGCATCTGCTCCTAACTGGCCAGAGTCCTTCTTCACTTCAGACGCAGAGCCTACTTCAGTAGTCATGGTCACAGCTTATGCTGTAATCAAAACAAAAATCACAAAATGTTATTTTACAAGTTCTCTCAAATTTAGTTTGGTTGGCAGGGGCATGGAAGGAAAGATGGTAAGGGTGACAGGGAGAACACACGTCAAGAAAGAAGATTCAAAAGCACAGACAAAATGGAGACTGTTGCTCTGACTTTTAGAATTCTCTATCAGAATCACACACCCAAAACTAGCATCACAATAGAACTGTGTGTTCTAAGTTCTATATAGCTAGAACTAAAAATCATCAAGAACTCAAGAAACAGGGATTACTTTTATTTGGTTTCAACTCATTAGAAACAATAACTGATTTTTTAAATCCATTTTTTTAAGAAAAATCACTTTTATCTGTACTTGGTATTCTTTATTCTATAACATGAAAAATGTTATCAACAGCAATTAGACATATTTCACTACAATTTCATACATTAAACACAAAATCTATCAAAATGCTAGGTATTAGAAAAACCAGTTTTAAATGTAGGCTGTGTAACAGCAAGAAGGTAAAATCTGGAACAAAAATGTATTATTCTGCATTTCAATACTAAATCCCGTAATTCAGCATCACTGTTGCAATGCAAAAGTTAATCTTCTGGGAAAGGTACTCAAATTCTAATCAAAACTCTGAACCTCCATCCCACTCAACCTTAATTACACTTGTCTTTGTATACATAAGAAAAATATCTAAGGTACATAATCCAAACCAAATGAAGACATTATGAGGTGAAAAAAATGTATCCAATGATTGCGCTTATCATAACTAATTACAACAAAATTTAAATTAATTCTGAAAATAACTAAATTTTACATAAACAAAGAGGGACTTTTAAAGTGTTGCAGCACACTAATATAAAGAACAACGGCAGGCGGGGCGCAATGGCTCACACCTGTAATCCCAGCACTTTGGGAAGCCAAGGCAGGTGGATCACAAGATCAGGAGATTGAGACCATCATGGTCAAAATGGTGAAGCCCTGTCTTTACTAAAAATACATAAAAAATTAGCTGGGCGTGGTGGTACATGCCTTTAATCTCAGCTACTCAGGAGGCTGAGGCAGGAGAATCCCTTGAACCAGGGAGTCAGAGGTTGCAGTGAGCAGAGATCACGTCACTGCACTTCAACCTGGCAACAGAGCAAGACTGTGTCTCAAAAAAAGAAAAGAACAGCAGGGCCTGCAGAGACAGGTGATCACATTCACTCTCCCCTCCCTTGCCAATGATAAGCGCTCAGAGTCCTGGCACCCTGGACAACAGGTAGTGTCCCAGGTAACTTCAAAAGTGGTAAAAAGTTAGAGATGGAGATGGTGTGTACCTATAGTCCCAGCTACTTGGGAGACTGAGGTGAGAGACCTGTTTGAGCCCAGGAGCCTAAGGCCAGCCTGAGAAACAGAGTGAGATCCCGACTCTTAAAAAAAGTTTTGTTAACTTTTTAAGTGGTACAAACTTGAATAAGTCAAAAAAAAAAAGTACACTTGTTTTAAAGCTTTATTAAGACATAATTCATGTACCATAAACCTCACCCTCTTAAAGGATACAGTTAGTGATTCTGAGAATACTCACAAGGTTGTGCAACCATCACCACTAATTCTAGAGCACTTTCATCACTCCAAAAAGAAATCCTGTGCCCATTAGTAGTCACTCTTCATGCCCCCTCGTCCCCTAGCAACCTTACAAATAGATCCAAAACCATTGGATTGTATACTTTAAAGGGGTAAATTTTGTGATATGTAAATTTTCTCAATAAAAAATAACTTTAAAATGTTATTCACATGTAATATGCAACCACAAAAACAATCAAGTCAATTAGCCTATATTTAATGGCTTCTATGATGTGGTAAGTTACAGGCACATGAATAAAGACAACCTTGAGGAGCTAATGGAGTGAGGGCTACAAATAAGCATACATTAAGTCAATAGCATGTTGCATAAAAAGCACAGGACTAGGCTGGGTGTGGTGACTCACACCTGTAATCCCAGCACTTAGGGAGACTGAGGAGGGAGGATCACAAGGTCAGGAATTTAAGACCAGCCTGGCCAACATGGTAAAAACCCCAGCTCTAGTAAAAATACAAGAATTAGCCAAGAGGTGGTGAGTTCCTCGAAACCCAGATGCTTGGGAGGCTGAGGCAGGAGAATCGCTTGAACCTGGAAGGCAGAGGTTACAGTGAGCCAAGACTGTGCCACTGCACTCCAGCCTGGGCAACAAAGTGAGACCCTATCTTAAAAAAAAAAAAAAAAGACAAAGGATTTATGTTTAACCCAGGTTAGGAGAAAAAGAAGGTCACCATGAAGGCATTTCTGCAGAAGTTGACACTTGAGTTTATTTTTCAAAATGAGTACTCATTATTCAGACAAAATAGCCAAAATGGTAGGTATGTGTCAGGCACAGGGAGTTGTGTGGAAACATGAGAACATTCCTCATTAAAAAAAAAAGGAAACCACAGGCACAGAACAACAATCCACTGTACAAGTGAAGTAGGGGCTTATGAGTGAAGAAAGGACAGGCAGAAGCTGAACTGGTAATAATAAAGTAGGAAAGGAAGGCAGAAGCCAGAACATAAAAGATTTTGTGTGTCATTTTAAACGCAATGTGGGGATTATTTGAAAATCAATGAGAAGTCACGTAAGTACTTGAAGTAGAGAAGAAAAGTAATAGGAATCCCATTTCACTTAGCCCAACCTGGCTGTAAAGTGTAGGATGAAAGAAAAAAACTGAAGCAGAAAGAGATCCAGGAGATTGGGTTGATCTGCTCTCTGATTGATCCAGACCTGAGAAGCCAATGGTCTATGCTACAGCAGAAACAGTAAGGTAAAGGACAAGAAATGAATCTAAAGGTATAGAGGCAGAGTGGATATGACTTGATGGTCAGGCTGAATGTAGAAGGTCAAAGACAGAAAAGAGTCAAGAAAAAGGCCCAGGTCATGGAAGACTAGGGTGATGGTGGAATCATTCATGGAAATGGCGAACACCTGTAAAAGTGGGTCTGGCTGACACATATAATTCAGTTTTGAGTTCTTTGTGATTGAGAAGTTGTGGAGATGTCTAGATGACCCCAAGACACGCAGGTTTTGATTGGAGACTAGATACACACTAGAGATAGGGTTTGGAAGTTGTCATCACATGGGTGATAGGAAGGGATACATCACCTAGAGAAAAAGGGTAGCTTAAGCTTAGAGGATCCTTAAAAGAGCTCTTATCACCATCAACATGTAAGGTTGGGCAGAAGAAAAAGTATGAGGGCCAGGAGAATATACAGTGAGGCAGGGAGATCAGGGGAAAGTAATATCCTTGACAGCAATGCTATGTAAGAGGGAATAGCTAACTATCAGACCTACACATCCTATGCTGCTTCTCCTTCTCAGGCATTTGAAATTCAAAAGTATGTCTCCCAACAAGACCCAAGCACAGGTTAAACTGGCTCCATATTGCACAGAAAACCTTTTTTCCTTCTTTAACGTACGATTTCCCATGTGCCATTTAAGTGGACAATATTATTTACTTTAATCATGAAATAACCAAAGTGTATTTCTAGTACATATGCTCCAATTACATTCTGAGAGCTGAATAAATGTCCTGGTAAAATTAAAACCAAAATGACCCACACTTGTCTAAGCTAACCAAGATAAACTGGCAGCTCTCTAATTACTTTGGCTGTGAGAAATAGTCTGGGAACCAATCAACTAAAGCGGATTTCGGGCCAAAATATTTTAGAAGCAGTGAAATATAAAACTTGAGTTTCCACTATTATGTTAAAAGCATTAATAGTTGTTTGTATTTTAATCCTAACAGTTACTACTCACTGTTTACTATCTGACACAGTGCCCATAATCCGTTTCTCAAAATATTCTACAAGGTATATATTATCCCTATTTTACAAATAATAAACAGAAGTCACTTATCCAAGGCCACTAAACGGAGAACCACACAGCTATGTATACCTTTCCTCACATACACTTCATAATGCAATCACAGCTTCATTATGCGTGAATGACCTACTTAACCACACAGCCCTTGGCCCAGTCCTCAAAGAAGATTCCTGCCAATTGGTGAAAATGACTATAAAACAACATGAATGTATTCTCAGATGTATTCAGAATACTCTCTCTTAAAAGTAAGAAATTTATAGGTAAATTTAAATCACAAAGAAAAATCCCATTTGAACATTACTGCTTGACCACGTAATCACAACTGAGCTGGTGAACAGAAACTGAAGACAAAGTACAAATACAGACACGAAAGAAAATTGACAAACTGCATAGTTAAGCCTCACAAACCACTCTCAATCACCACTGTATTCACAACACCTATAAGGGTTAAGAACCTCAAAAGTGACCATCAGTGTCACCCATTCAAATGGAAGTTAGAAGACAGAAAACAATGGAAAAGACTAATTGGATCATTACTCAATATATTCTTGAAACAGTTTCAAGAGCTCAACAGAGCTCAAAACAAAACACTACCTACTTTGTTGATAAAATCATTTCTTGAACAAATTACCACCATCAAGAAAACATGATTACAGTACCTCCACTCACCCTAATTATCATGCCTGTAACTCTGAGTTTCTTTCAGATATGGATAAGCCTTTAAGCTCTATCACCCATGAAAATGAGAACTCTTGCAGTGGAATGCTGACATTCCCACTAAAATGAAAGCTCCATGAGGGCTGGAACCTTTCTTTTATATACTGTTTTGTTCCCAGCATCTAGACTGGTACACCTAGTAAGTACTTACTAAACGAATATTGTTCAATCTTCTAGTCTAATATCCTCACTTTATTTTATCAACAATGAAACTGAGGCTCAGAAAGACTTGCCTGAGATGGTAAAGTAAGATGGGCAAGCCAAAACTGGAACTAAGGTTTCCCAAACTCGAGCAATGCTCTTTGGCTAATATTTAATTACAATTACCCAAAATCCATCATTAGTATAGTTATATAACACATTAAGTAATGATCTTTCTACTTATCATCAACCAAAAAAAACACTGCTGTGAACAGCCAGCCCATTAGACAAGCATGTGGTTTTGACACAATTACCATGTTGGCATGCTCCATCTGGGTTGATAAAAGCGTTCGTTACTGTGACAGCTTCATGAGAAAAAGCACGCATCATTTAACATGCAACCAAGCAGAAAACCATCATCAATAGAGGATCAGTACTGGTTAGGTAAGGAGCTGTGTTATATAAACTCATTCTTTTTTTTCCCTCATGTTTAAAAAAGGAGGTAAATCCTAATGTGCTATCTCTATCACTAGCCTGAACTGCCAACCATGTAACATCATGCTACTAAAACATTGGCCCTTAATCAGAATACTACAGCAAGCAAAGCAAAGCAGATACACAACCTTACAAACACACAAACAACTTCAAGTACGGGGTTCATGCTAATTCTTGGGTTCAGATGTTTCCTTAAAACCTTGAGGAAACTGGGACCTTACTGTTAATAAAACCCCTGAGCAGTGAACAGGGTAGGTGCTGCTGCCGGCTGAGTAACTCCCATTCTCTGCTGAGATCACAAGCAATATGAGAGAGTCTTTGATTTCTACCAGCAGAGCTCAACCCACTTTTTAAGGATTCAGGATTCACAAAATAGGAAGGTATGCATTTCTAAGCTTCAAAAATGTAGCAAGAGGATGGAGGGAGGCTTTCATTTGAGCTTTGAGAAAACAACAAAACTTTGCCACAAATAACCATTGAACTTAAAACATATTGGCAATGTGTAGACAGTTCTAATCTGGCCATTTTCTACATGTGACAAAACTAGTTTTCACCTGCTTGGTGGGTAGAGGGTATATAGAACATCTTGCTGATACCCACAATCACGTGCTTGTATGTTCATCTCCCCAAAGAGCCTACAGCTATTAAAAGAGGTCTTTTAATACTGCAGCATTTGATGCCATTAAAGCATCAAATGTGAAAAAACAAAACACATATAGAAATGATTCAGCAGCCACCTAACTCTACTTGGGAAATAATGGAGTGGTACTTCTCAAATGTATTCATCGTTTAAAAAGAAAAGAGGACGAGGCAGGAGTAGGGGTGGGGGGGAAGCAGAGACAGAGGAGGGGGAGGGGAAAGGGGAACAAGGAAGAAGAAATAACAAAAACAGGCAGATTTAGAGCAGAGTGCAAGTCCTTACCCTCATAGGTTTACATTTAAGTGTCAGAAGGTCTAGAAAATACTATACTTCATATTCAAATAAGTATAAATACATTCCAAAGGGACTATTTGTTACTTCATATTATCTATATGGGGAGGACGAACAAATAATCCAATGCTGCTCACCTTAGTTACCTTTGTAACCCACTATATCACTTGTTTATTCATTTTTAAAGGGATAAAGGACCTATTAGACAGAACTATTTCTATAAAGATGTAAACTAGTATCTGGTTTAAATTAAACCCACACATACAAAACATATGAACTACAACCTTTGCTAGTTCAAGTCTAGGTGGAATTAGGTGACACGCAGAGCATATATTTCTTCTACTCTTTCTCTTTTTAATAGAACTTAAATTTTGTTCCACTTTCCCCCCTTCCACATGTGTGTCAACAGAGGCTAACTCCAGACGGGCCACAAGGGTAGCTTCCATTGGTCTAGGGCAATATGGTAGTCTCCCACCCCTTGCCAAGAAAATATGCACAAAGTCTACCAGTAGGCTTCTGGAAAAGGATCTCTCCCTCTAAAAAGAGCCACAGGAAGAGGAGGCCCCTTCTACTGTCTCTGAACATTGTATATATAACTCTGTTAAAAGCTGTTGTCATCTTGAATACATAGAAAAGAAAAAGCCTGATGTCACACTGACACACAACAGAGGACACTGGCAAGAGAAGAGGACCAGCTCCCTGATCATGCTACACATGGCCCGGTCCTGTGCTGGAGCTTCCTGTTATGTGAAATAACATACTCCTCTCTGGTTCAAACAATGAGCCAGAGATTTAGAAAATAAGCATTAAGAAACTGGGAGTACATACAGATCTCAGGTCATGATTCCTCCCACTGCATTTTACGATCCTCATACTTAAGAGCCATGGTCATCAAAGTATTCCACTTTTTCCAAATGATGTTCAATGTTTAAAAACCTAATACTTGAGTTAATATTAGTGAGATAAACCATTATTTATTTATTCTAAGAACTCTAAAGAACGAAACAAAAAAATCTTAGTTTATCAACCTGTGAGTCCCTTTCTTTACACGTTGGAGAGAGGGGTATATGAAAACTAAGGCATAATTTTCAGTAACATCCAGTTGCAATAAGAATCAAGATAACAATCTTCTTTGTTGAAAGCAAGTCCCTACTGCTGTCATTAAGGATGGAGTCAAGAAAAAAAATCTGTGCCAGGCAAAGCATTCTCCACCAGCAACTAAGGCAATCTTAGAATAGATATCATTTCCTGAAGTTAAAGCTAAGCAACCAGAGGCCATGCATAAATCATAAAGGACTCCCAGTATTGGATATCTTTATTCACATAATGATAATACATATAAACCTTGTAATACTGGCAATCCAACAACACACACTAGCAGAGATGACAGAGACATCCAGAAGCCTGCTGAGTCCTCATCAATTACTCACACTGAGTTGTATGGTCAGAAATCTTGGTGAACTGCATGTGCTCCAATTCCTTCTCTCAGATGGAGACCCAATTCTGTGTAATAATCAAAGCTGAAGCTATATTCTTTCTTTTCTTTTCTTTTCTTTTATTGAGACAGTTTTCCTCTGTCAACCAGGGTTAGAGTGCAATGGCACAATCTCAGCTCACTGCAATCTCCACCTGCCAGGTTCAAGTGATTCTCCTGCCTCAGCCTCCCGAGTAGCTGGGATTATAGGCACTCGCCACCACGCCCGGCTATTTTTTGTTTTTAGTAGAGACAGGATTTCTTCATGTTGGCCAGGCTGGCCTCAAATTCCTGACCTCTGGTGATCCACCTGCCTCCCAAAGTGCTGGGATTACGGCCATGAGCCACCACGCCTAGTCTGAAGCTATATTCTTTCTGTGAGAAGTTAACGTATGTCTGAATAAAACAGTCTGGTGGTTTGGGGATCAAGTCTGGGAAATAAAACAGGATTCAAATTTCAGCTCTGCTTATTAGCCATGTAACCGCAGACAAGTTATTTTAGACTTGCTGAGTTTCAGTTTCCTCATAAGCAAAAAAAGAATGTAACATGTTCTCACTGGTTGGTTCTAAGCATTAAATTAGATGCTATAATACATAAAGTGTCTGACACATAATAAATTCATAATAAATGATAGACCACTGTCATCACATAGAGATTCTGCAAAGAAAATAACTGTATCTATTCGATCACTAAAAAATAAAATAGTAATGGTATAATAACAGCAATCACAACAGAAATAATCCCGATCATGATAATATCAGCTATTTGTTAAGCACTGCTCTAGAAACACTGCATGCAGCAAGAACTGAAATTATTATCATGTTACAGATGAAGAAGGTAAAAAGAGGACAGGCTGATCAAAGCCATATAACCAATAAAGAGAAGTGCCAGAATTCAAACCCAGGCTGTCCACCTCTAAAGACCTGGTGCAACACTGCCTTCAACCCCAAAACCACTTCACTACTGTATAACTTGCACCTAGCATGATACCTGACAGTTGATGATTTGTTGAAAAAGTGAAATTAATAATTACCACTACCATTTGGGGCTTTATAATCATTAGCAGCATGTTCTAACAGAGCACCCCACCCTGAATTTCAGTGACCATCAGGATGTGAGTGGGGTTAGCATCTTATCCCCGTCTTTCAAAACAAATGTTTACTGAGTATTCTTAAAGCATATGCACCAGGCACCAGCAATATAGATAAAAGAATCCTACTCTCAGGATAGTGGGAGACATAGGTAATAAGATTAGCATTCATAGTCAAACAACTTGTAACCAATTATAAATCTTGGTAACTTATATTCAGAAATTACCACTAGTTTGAAAAGCAGCCACGATTTTTTTGTTATCTCTTCAGGAAATCACACAATGAATGGTCCGTCATTAAGAAATGCTGGTTAAACACTCAAAACATACAAATAGGCATTCCATGCTTTTTAGAGAGGACTAAGTCTCTTTCACAATTGTATTTGGTCTCTATCTGAATTCAAGTAACTTGAATAAAAAGCTTAATAAAACAAGCCTGGGTGTAAGTTGTCTCAAAATAAAAAAAAAAAAACAAATTTTATTTTTAAATTGGCTAGGACAACTTAAATCATTCATCCAATGGTGGGGAAAGTGGCTAACAGATAAGGAGAGTTACCAAAAAAAAAAGAAAGAAAGAAACACAAGTGGCACATAAACATACGAAGAGTTGCTTGCCACACTCTTAGTAAAATAAAACTAAAAATTCAGAATGGAGACCTCCAAAAGTTTAATCATGCAATAACTGAGCAAGACTATGGGAATGAAGACATTCTCAAAGAATTGCTTGCAGAAGAATAAACTGGTATGGGGCCAATGGAAGTCAATTTGCCAACAGCTTTCAAAATTCCAAATGTGTACACAATTTAAACTAGTAATCCTGCTTGTGGTAATGCAGGGGTGTCCAATCTTGTGGCTTCCCTGGGCCACACTGGAAGAAGAATGTCTTGGGACACACATAAAATACACTAACAATAGCTGATGGGCTTTAAAAAAAAATTGCAAAAAATCTCATAGTGCTCTAAGAAAGTTTATAAATTGTGTTGGGCAGAATTCAAAGCTGTCCTGGGCCTCATGTGGCCTGCGGGCTACAGGTTGGACAAGCTTGTGGTAAGGTAGCCTACAGATATATTTGTGCATATGTACAATAATTATGCAAAGATGACTCACCTACAACACTGTAAAAGCTAAAGATCAATGTTCATCAACAGAAGGCAATATACCACATTTCATACAACAGAATACTATGCAACTGTAAAGACAAAAAATGAGAAAGGCTACTACCCTAGTTCAAAAAATAACTCCAATTATTAGGTACATCGTTAAGTACAAACAGTAAGATTCAGAGAGTGTTAAGTGACAGGTCACTGTATAGGGATAGGATACCTTATAGAGACAGTACACCTTACAGGCTGAAAGCAGAGCGTGTGGGAGATACACCTATAAAGGATGTGAATATGTGTATGTGAATATGCACACATACACACATTTTCCTTTAAATGAGTGAAGAAACTAGGGAAGGATACAAGAGAGTAACAGCAGTGATTACGGGGAATGGAGGGTGGTGCTCCATAGATAAGTGCCAAGGTACAGATGGGAGACAATGCTTTTACTGAGCAGAAGTTTTCATAAATGTAAGCACTTAAGTACTTTACTAGGAGAACAATATTCATGCATTAACTGAACCCAGCTTGGTTAGCCAGCTTCCTTGGAGAAAATGCATATGCGACGTATGACTACCACAAGCCGTGATGCCACTTTGCCCTATCACATCACTCTAGCCACACAAATGAACATCAATTCCAGCTCAGCAGTAGCATTAAGATGGCCTATGCTTTGGATTTCCTAGCATATGAAAGTTAAGACAGCTTCTGCATCCTCAAAGAAACTGGTTTCTGCCAGCCTCCACTTCAGTATATTTCATAAACCAACCACTTACCCCATCTAGATTGTTCCCCTAAGTAATATAAGCTCAACACCTAAGCTTTTGGTGTAGCAACGTTTTTTTAAGAAGTGTATCAGTTCTTCCTTTTAAAAAAACACAGTTGTCCCTCAGTATCTGTGGGGATTGGTCCACAGATACCCAAATCAGAACATACTCAAGTCCCGCTGTCAGCCCTGCTGAACCTGTGGACGGGAAAAGTCAGCCATCTGTATCCGCCTTTAGCACCCCACGAACACAGTTATTTTCAACCTGAATTTGGTTACAGATACAGAAGTTGCCTGTACGGAGGGCTGATGAGATTTACTGAAAAAACTCACATATAAGTGGACCTATGCAGTGCAGGCTTGTGTTGTTCAAGAGTCAATTATAGTTCCTGAGAAAATGTTGCTTGTTTTTTATCCTTTTTTCCTCAGTGTGGACTTCAAACAAACAAGTGCCTTTTGCTAACAATACTGGTGCATATGTAGGCAGCGTAAAAAGATTATTCCTGTTCTCTGCTGGAGGGCTGGGAACAGGGCACTTTGAAATAGAGTTCTCTGAAAGTCAGGGACATTTTGTTTCAGGCAGAGTAAACAGAATGGAAAGAGTCCTATTAAATGTCTAAGCCGGTTATACACAAACATTCCCCAGTCTCTTTCAGCAGCTTCCTCCTCGCAGGGAAAAGCAGGAATAAAATTGGCCTGACAGCACAAGGCTGTCATCAGGCTTCCTGTCCACACCTCTTCCCTGCCCATCTGCTACTACATTCACATGAAGAGGGTAAAACTTTTGTGCAGATGAGTAACTATATGTTCCTAGCACAGAGTTTGCAGCCGGTGGCTTCTTGATAAATATCTTTTGTGATGTTCCTAGTATTTATGGAACATCTATTTGGACCACCATCCTATAATGCCCTAGAAAAAAAAAATGCTAATGTGCAGTTTATTCCGGTGACATCATAGCCAAGCTCAAACCAGAGCAGAGCCAATACCAACAAACTCCATGACCATAACAGATGCCAGGGAGCATATTTTTTCTAAGCTCAACCCACAACCACCTTATGCAAAAATACCTACCCAGTCCCAACATAAAACTCATGCCCACTTAGTATCTAGCAGTAATCAACAACCAGTCTAATATTATTTCTGTGTGAATCAAACTCTAAAAAATAACAATAGTGGTTTGGGAGGCACTTCCCAAATAAGCTAATGACAAATCCACCAAGGTTAACTGCACAGGATAAATGCACAGGCTGCAGACGCTGCATTTTAATAGGTCATAAGACAAAAGCTTGTCAAAGTCAATCAACTCCCCCACACTATGACAAGTCTACCAAGCTGGAGCCTACACTGATCTCATACTTTCAAATCCTCTTCTCTATAAGCTTTGGAATGCTGTAGTCAACAGGCATAAATATCTAAACCTCATAAAAAAACATAATTCACTTTTTCATTTTTGGTCGTTAGTTCTGCCATTTTAAATAATTATAGCACGACTAAAGACCTCTATCAATACATAGCATAGACCCTAAAAACTAAGACTATAAGCTGAGCGACTTTTCTAGCTTAAGCAAGCATATCCAAATGTTGACCCCGGTCCACTGGCTGATCAGTAGAAGGTACCAAAGAGTATCCGAATTATGGACCGTCCGAGACTGGCGTGATAAGAGCAACTTACCCTCGGTGGGAAAAGATGTAACTACAATGGAATTACAGACATGTCATTTGGAGTGCTATAAAACTTTTTTTGGGGGGAAAAAAAAAGTATTTTTAAGCATTTCTACTCTCAGGATTCATTTAGTTCAGAACTACTTAGCAAAAGCTTCAAATAACTATTTTTAGGTAGTGGCGGCTAGGGTAAGTTTTTACTTGAGTGAAATGTATTTGTTTCCTCAGAGGTAAAATTCTCAAAGTTTAACATTTGCAAAAGTAATTTGGTAGAGGATAATGCTGGAGAATATGTCAGGCATTCAATGTCTGGAGTCCTCCAAAAAATGCAAGCAAAATCAACATCAAAGTTTAAAATTTACCTTTCCAATGTAACTTTCCTTGTGATCCTGCCATGATACTAAACTGCAGACCCTCAATATATCATATCATCTGTATAGGAACACCACAAAGCAGATGTGGGGGGTGACTGGCTGTCCAGGTCATCAGCATCACCTCAGCAGTTATTTATTCAGCCCCCACACCCAAGTTGCAAATAATTTGAAGAGACAATTCTTCTTGTGACAAAAAGTGGAAAACTTAAACTTCCCAAGTACACGTGTACCCTTCCAAAATACCATAAATACTTCAGTAATATAGAGCATCCCTTACAGTGTCAACAATAAAAAAGGAACCGCAGAGGTCATCTGCTAATTACAGCGGCCGTGCTTTAATTTTGTTAGGAAGTAGCACTGAATCTTTCTGAAGGAAGACTGCTAGACTGTTAGAATATATAAAGAAACGCAAAAAGATTTTTTCCCAAGTCTAGATGTCAGAATCTGGGCAATATGAGTTTTCACATTTATTCAATGTGACAACCAATTTAATATTCAGTAATAAGAGATGTTGATACCTATTCTTAATCAATCAATATTTACTTAGGGTGTGACAATATCAAACCAATAACCAGACCTTGGTAACTGTTAACCACTACTAATCTACAGATGCTAAAAACTATAAAGTCAAATCTCTGATGGCTACAGTACAACTTTTTTTAACCAAACAAGTTAGGGTGAAAATGAAGTACTTTATAAGTAAATTGAAAGTTATAATTCTTTAAAATGCTAAAAACAATTGCATACTATTAATAGTATTAATATTAACCTACATAGTCCTCATTGTGCTTTAGAAATAAGATAGTACTAATTTTGTACAGTATTATATCATACCACTGAAAAAACTGTGAAACAACCAGACAAGCATATAAAAGAAACCAATTGGCTTCCTTATTCTCATAGGTAAACCTGAAAAACCTATCATGTTAAACTGACAAAAGTCAACATTTGCCTAGAAAAATGCAAACAAGTCGTCTAAAACTAAACTCTGCCCACCGGAAAAATGTATTTTTCATAGGGCTTAGTTCAAATATCACAACATATTCCCTTGAGAAACAGTGTATGTACCTAGATTCCATCTACTCTGTATATTAGTATTTTCCAAATTTTCAGTCCCCTGACTATTCAATCACACTTTCAATAGCAAACTTCCTCCACAAGCAGAAACAAACAAGCATGTATCACAAAACCCAACCACTGCAACAAAAATGTCCTAATAATCTCCCCCCTTGAAATACATACGCAGCTTTTAAGCACATCGAGCTCGCTGTCTGCTACTTCCCATCATTGGAAGACTGTGGAAAGCTGATGGAAATCCAGCGTCCAAAAGCTTAATGAGCAAGACTGGCCCCACCCAAGCCAGACCCTGCTGGAGAGGGACATGCTCAGTAGAAAAGCCTAGCTTAGTTCCAAGTCACTTCATTCCTCAGCTAGAAAATGCACATGAGTCAAAGAAAAAAGTCAGCTTCCTCTGCCTGTTCTACCCACTAAATGAAGAACCCTTTGGCATAGAAGGTTTAGTGACACAACTGTAATTCTATAATTTTTATAAAATTCTTCTATTCCTGAGCTTTAATGACACAACTGTAATTCTATAATTTTTACAAAATTCTTCCATTCCTGATTTTTTTTCTCATTTAGTTTTTATGGTTGCAACTTTTGCTTTGCTTTGGGTCTCCATCCTGCAACTTTGCTTTTATTTTTGTCATTTTAATTCATCCTAGAACACACACCAAAACTATATGTACACAACATAAAGTGGTCCCCCTTATTCTTCGGGAAAGAAACCCAGTAGACGCCTGAAACCATCGAGAGTACCAAACCTGATTCATCAATTGGAACGTGTTTCCTTTGTTCATGTCTTCCACCCATAAATTTAATGCTTTTTACTTTTTAAATTTTGTTACTTATTTTTAGAGACAGGGTCTTACCCTGTCACTCAGGCTGGAGTGCAGTGGCACACTCATGGCCAACTGCAGCCTCAACCTCCCGGGCTCAAACAATCCTCCTACCCCAGCCTTTCAAGCAGCTGGGACCACAGGCATGCACTGCTATGCCCAGCTAATTTTTTCACATTTCCGTAAAGACAGAGTCTCACTATGTTACAGCCCAGGCTGATCTCGAACTCTAGGACTCAAGTGATCATCCTGCCTTGGCCTCCCAGGCGTAAGCCGCTGAGCCTGGCTACCCTCTTACATCCTAACTAAGCATTTATGCACTGTGGCCATAACTTTTGCAGTCTGAGGTGCAACAGCCAAACTAGCACAAATTTCGTTTCCTATTTTCACAATTTCACAGGTTGAAGATTGGGTTCTTAACATAGTTCTTAGCAACCTCAGCATACAATTTTTTCCTTTTCCTTAAGAACGTACCCCTTTTCGCTTAATGAAAGCACCTGATGGCTTCCCTTTGGCATATTCAAATTGCCACCATCACTATTCTTGGGCTTTGAAGACATTATTAAGTAGAATAAGGATGATTTCAACACAAGCACTGTGACACCACGATAGGCAATCTGATCACCAAGCCAGCTACTAACTTCTACTACATGGAGCCACTGGGCAAATGGATAATTCATGTGCTGCACAGGACGGAGCAGAGATGTTATGTTTCGTCATGCAACTAAAAATGGTGGGCAACTGAAAACTTATGAATTGATTGTTTCTGGAATTTTCCATGTAATATTTTCAGACCACAGATGACTGCGGGTAACTGAACTGCAGAAAGCAAATCTATGAATAAGGGGAGACCTATTGTACAGTCTAATCATCTATAAATTACTATAAATTGACATACATTGTCGGATAGAGAAAAACTGTGCAAATACATAATCCAGATTTCAACATTAAAAATAAAATATTCATTTTGACTCATTTATACAAGAATGTCTATTCATTCACACTGCACATAAAAAATGGAGGCACGTTTTAACTTAGATAGTATAAGTACCACGATATAGTTATAAAGCTGCTGAATCATTGTTTCATATCAATCCCAAACTGAAAATGACTAAAAATGGCCAGGTGCAGTGGCTCAGGCCTGTAACACCAGAACTTTGAGAGGCCAAGGTGGACAAATCACTTGAGGTCAGAAGTTAGAGATCAGCCTGACTAACATGGTGAAACCCCATCTCTACTAAAAACACAAAAATTGGCCGGGTGTGGTGGTGCGTGCCTGTGGTTCCAGCTACTCAGGAGGCAGGAGAACTGCTTGAACCTAGGAGGTGGAGGTTGCAGTGAGCCAAGATCACACTACTGCACTCCAGCCTGGGCAACAGAACGAGACTCCATCTCAAAAAAAAAAAAAAAAGGAGAAATGAGTAAAAATAAGATAATACTATATCCACCTATCATATGACTATAAAGAAATATGGAAGCAACATAAATGTAAGGTGACTAAAGGAAAATGTGTCAATTGTAAGATTCAGGTCAGAGCAATCCGAGAAATAACTAATGTTCCTTAACTCTATAGAACCAAGCCCCCTTTATATTTCCACAATTTAATTTCTGGGGTTCCTTTTCCCCCAACACACATATTTGCATTGACCATTCAGGACTGAGATAGACTACCGGTCCATGTGAGCATTTTTACAACTTTACCCAGCTACTGTGTTACTCTCCTACCAAGCAGTAGTAATTATCTATTCACATTCACCTACAGCAGTGTCTTTCAACAAAAGAATAAGAAAAAAATGGGTCTCTTGTCACAAAGAAAACGCTTTAGATATTTATTAACAGATAAACAAGATGTCACCAGTACCAACTAGTAGAAAAAGTAAGGTTTGCAGCCAAGCAAGGTGGCTCGCACCTATAATCCCAGCACTTTGGGAGTTCAAGGCAGGAAGATCACAAGGTGGGGTGTTTGAGACCAGCCTAGCCAACATGGTGAAATCCCATCTCTAATAAGGTACAAAAAAAAAATTAGCCAGGCGTAGTGGTGCACACCTGTAATCCCGGCTACTCGAGAGGCTGAAACAGGAGAACTGCTTGAACCCAGGAGGCAGAAGTCTAAGTGAGCTGAGATTGCCACTGCACTCCAGCCTGGGTGGCAGGGCGAGACTATATCTCAAAAAACAAAAAAACAAAAAAAAAAGGAAGGTCTGCTTTATGGGAAGACTTAGTGAAAATCCTCACTTTTCTTCCTCACTTTTTTTTTTTGGTGAAAGTTTCCATGGCACCTCTGAAGACATAAAGATTTGTCCAAATGGGCAGATACAAATCTTTTTTTTTTTTAAGTCTTTCTACATAGTGGAAGAAAATTGTACTATCCACCATAAAGTTTTCATTGGTTCACAAGGAAGAATTTGGTGAGTTTTTTTGTCGAGTCAGTTTTATTCAATTCAGAGCATCATCCCTCATGGAGATTAAGCTCTTCCCACCTTTTTTGGTTAAATGTATTTTTTAATAAATGCTGCTGGTATAACTGTAAATTTGTTACAATATATTTAACTTGGAAAAATATTGCCTTTGTGAAAGGAAAAGAAATCTTGGGCCCCAAAATCACTAAGCTAAAGTGAAAAGTCAAGCTAGGAACTCTTTAGAGCGCACCTGCCTCCATTCTATTCAAAGTCAACCTTCTGCTCACTAAGATAAATGTGTATCTGCCTCCTTTGGTGAGGCTAATCAGAAACTCAAAGGAATGCAACCATTTGTCTCTTATCTACTTATGACCAGGAAGCCCCCACACCACTTCAAGTTGTCCCACCTTTGCTTCATTTGTCCCCCTTTCCAGGCCAAACCAATGTTCATCTTACATATGTTGATTGACGTCTCATGTCTCCCTAAAATATATAAAACCAGACTGTGCTCTGATCTCCCGGGATACCTGTCATCAGGACCTCCTCAGGCTATGTCACAGGAGGTCAAGGTTGCATGTCCTCAACCTTGACGAAATTCTAAATTTACTGAGAACTGTCTCAGATATTCAGGATTCACACCTTCAACGTTTTTTCTGAAATTCATAGCTCCATGTAGTCCAGAAATGTGAAAACTTCTAACCTATAGCAGCACTGAGCTGTATGAATTCAACCGTGGTAGATCTTCTGGTCCATCCCAGGCATTTCTTAATACCCCTGTGTCTCCTGCTCTCTTCTCTTACTCTCCTACTGCTATGAACTGAACTGCGTCCCCCTAAAATTCCTATGTTGAATCTAACCCACAATGTGGCAGCATATGGAGGTGAGAGCTTCAGGAGACAGGTTTAGATAAGGTCATAAGGGTAGGGCCCTCATGATGAAGTTAGTGCACTCATTTAAAAAAGCACCAGAGAACTTGTGCACTCTCTCATTCTCTCCCTATCATAAAGGGCACAGTAGAAGGCAGTTGTCGGTAAGCGAAGAAGAGCCCTTACCAGAAACTCTCCAACTTAGACTAACTATGAGAAAATAAGTATCTCTTGTGTAAGCCACCCAGTCTACGGTATTTTGTTATGGCAGCACGAGCTAAAATGCCCACCTTCTTAACTATGGAACCCAATGCTACTGCTCAGCTCCTCCGCTGGCCTCAAAAGAAAAGATCCTACTCATGAGTCCTATGAATCTCATTGTTCAAAAAATGGTTGGGAGAATTCAGAGAGGGTGAGTTTTGTGGCACTATGATTTGGAAAGAGAACTACTAATGGAGTGGGTTAAAAAATTAGATGATCAGAACCAATAGAAATTGAGTCCCAGACTCATATACCCACTTATGAGTGGTAAGTGGTAGAACCAGCATTCACATCAATTTGGTCTGCCTTCAAAGCAGACTTCTCCGCCAACGTGGCCTTTTTTTTTTCTTGAGACAAGAGTCTCACTCTGTCGCCCAAGCTGGAGTACAGCGGCAGGATCTTGGCTCACTGCAAACTCTGCCTCCCAGGTTCAAGTGACTCTCCTGCCTCAGCCTCCCAAGAAGCTGGGACTATAGGTGCCCGCCACCACACCCAGCTAATTTTTGTATTTTTACTAGAGACAGGGTTTCACCATATTAGTCAGGCTGGCAAGGCAACCTCTTTAACACTCATGTTTTCCAGGTAAGTCAAATGAACCCAGAGAGGTGAAATAACATATAAGGTTATTTGATGGGTTATTAGCAGAGACATATACAAACCAGGTCCAGTGTCATTTATTCATTTCCAGTAAGATTTAATACATTCGAGTACATAAAATATATAGGTTGAAACATCTACATATGTCTTAATATTTAAAAATTGTTAATATTATATCAATTTGTATCTATTTTGAGAAGAGAAAAAAGGCCATGTTTTGACAATGTCTTATTATCTCATTAAAAACAGGAAATTAGAAGGTTTATCCACCAAAAGCTATTTTTAAAATATTCAAATAAGTTGGTTAAGGTTAGGAGAGGGACGCTTTCCCTACATTTGTGTATGTGAGTTTGTGTAGACACAGAATTTTATCTTAAACCCAGTATCATAATTTGACTTTTAAAAATCATCCTACCTCCTACTTTATGAGGACAAAGAACGGAATTGAGTAAGATATAGAGAATTCAATAATTTGATAAGTCAATCATAGCTCAAAAATCTTAAGAGACACAAACTCTAAGCAGAAAGTACAGCTATCAGTATCACAGAAAAGACAATGAGGAAGAAGAGTTCCTTTCAGTCATCTCACTTCTGCTCATCTAGCCCCCATCTGGAAAGCGATTATCATCTATCCCACTTTTCCGTTGTTGTTGAGAATGAGTCTCACTCTGTCGCCAGGCTGGAGTGCAGCGGCACGATCTCAGCTCACTGCAATCTCAGCCTCCCGGGTTCAAGCGATTCTCCTGTCTCAGCCTCCTGAGTAGCTGAGATTACAGATGCCCGCCACTACACCCAGCTAATTTTTTGTATTTTTAGTAGAGACAGGGTTTCACCAGCAGTTCTCAAACTGCTGACCTTGTGATTCACCCGCCCCGGCCTCCCAAAGTGCAGAGATTACAGAAGTGAGCTACCATTCCCAGTCAAATCCTAGTAGGGAAAAAAGCAGACAACACAATTTTCTGGCAAAAAGTACTCAGAAGAAATTAAGAAAAACCTATTTTTTCATTCTGATGCACAGGGAATCCAATCTTCCCATCTACCAATCATCATGCAAGATTACTTCCTGAAAAAACATGGACAGGAGTTTCATGACCCTTCAGTATAGATGAACTTCCGTGGTTCTATAAAATCTTTTTAACATTTTTAAGAATGGTCCACACTTCATAGGAACACTGATATTGACTATCTGATGTTGGCAGAAAAAATAATTTTCTTCACTAGCACTTTGGCTCTAATGTGCAAGTTCTTTGACCACACACCACAGTTTAACTTCTCTCAGGCGCTAAGCCAGAATAATGTACACAACTGTACATGCGTCACCTGCAAAGTTTCTTCCTCTACCAGACATCTTAGCAATGTTAGACTCTTATGTTCAATTACATTAAAAACAATTACATTTTTAAGATTAATGTTGAAAAGTATTATAGATTTATGGGACTCTAGGAAAGAAAGGCACTGCATGACCCCAGATTTTTATAAGGGGTATGGAGAGAAAATGGGAGCAGGTATGGAAGGAGGAAAATGAACAAAAGAATAAGAGTGGTGGCTGAGACTCTCTAATCAAAAAGTTGCTGTTTTGAACCAAAGAGGCGTCTAAAAAGAGGATAAAACTCTTAACAACTCCTTTAAATTACACGATCAGACCAGCGTAGTAATCCAGCAGGTACATTAAATTGTATTATTTTCATTCTGCTTTATGTCTAAGAAATATGTGCTGAGTTCCTGCTTTGCATCAGACCAGTGTCTAGGCCCTCAGGACCTACAGAAAGTTCTTGCAACAGTCTACTGGCCATTTACAGTCTAACAGGGAAGTCAGACAGGTACACAAATCATTATACTAAATGTGATGAGGGCTATAAGAGAGGGCTATAAGAGGCTTTGTGCCTACAAGAAGGGCACAAAGGAAGTGGTCAGCTCCTTTGGGCAGTCAAGGAAAGCCTAATAAAGCTTACAAGTATAGGCTCATTCTTCTCTCACACTTTGAATGAGCAGATGCTACCACTAGGTCATAATGACACCCACCTTGCCTTAGGGATTAAAGAAATAAAAGCACCGACCACAAAGCCCACTCCATACAAAGCAGAAACAACTAACTTGCTAGCAGCTGTATAATACAATTGTAGTTCAGAGCTAAAAGGGATCTCATTGTTCAGGTACCTCTACCTCTTGCCTTTAATTAGATGGGGAATCTAAGACCCAGAGTGAGGTTATTTACACAGCAAATCAGCAGCAAGATTTCACCAAGCTAGATGTCAGATTCTTACTAATAATCCCAGTGCCTTTTCCTTTTCCTGTAGCAAACTGTCCTGCCTAGATAAGAAGGGAGACACACTTAAGGAGAGAAAAATGAATAGAGACCCTTCATTGTTGTCCAAAGGCCAGAATAAACAAAACAGCCCTGAGACCAGGAATACAAGAGACCTACAATGCTCCCCAGCTCTGCTCCAACTTCTGTACCCAAGAAAAATACTATCACCTCCCTCCTCCCCCAATTGTAAGTCTCCAACAAAGGAGCAACTGACAAAAAATTATCTATTCTTCTTAACCTCAAAGAACATCAAACATACTCAAACAGCTTAGATATATTCCCATGTTGCCAGTTAGCTACGTGTATAAAATAAAAGTAGCAGCTACTAACTTACCTATACAATGGGATTGTTGTAAGCATCAAAAAAGAATCATAATAGGTACTGGTAAAGTGCAAAATGCTAAATGAATGCAATTTACTGTTAAACACAGAATTTCCATGGTCAAACACAGAATTTCCATGGTCAAAAGGTTCATCGAAGCCTTTTCCCCTAAAGTGGTAAAAGGTATCATTATGGTTTAACTTTATTTTTAAAAAGCAAACATCAATGTATAATAATTTCCTACCAATTCAGTTTATCTTTTTCTTTCTCAACTTGTAGAAGGAAAATTATATCTCCACCCTAACCCACTCCCTATAATTTCTCTTCTTTTCTCTCCTTTACTTTAAGACAGCCACCACCATTTCATGTTTGATGTTTATATGGTTTATAGAACCATATAAACATCAAACACGGAAACACAAAGCTTTTCTCAAAAAACATGTTGTATAAAGTTGAATGCTGCTTCTACCAGAGCAAGCTAGGGAAATGTGAAGGTGTATGTAATAAGCAATGCACAGCTACAAATCCAGAGTGCGGTGGGTGGTACAGCCCCACCTACAGCCCTCTCCTCACTTCACCTGTCTCACCGTCTTCCTTCTTTCTGCCTGATATATGCAATCTGCAATGGTTTGGGTAATTGTTGAGAACCCAATGTACTTCCAATTCTTCACAACTTTCTTCACTCTCCATAATTTGAGACTACAGCTCTGCCCACTTCTTCCTGTAGCTTCACTTTCAAAACTTAACTCTCCAAACTTGAATAGAAAATCCTAACCACAAGTGCCAAGATGTTCTCAATCCACAACCACACCTACTCAAAACAATAAAAAATATATACATCAAACAGCAAGCCATTATACTCACCATTACCTCAGCTCATGAAATCTTTATTTTAATACTGTACTTTGGGTTTTTGCAAAGATCCATTCATTCCATGAGGAATTGCTTTGTGCTTGCTGATAGCTGCTGAGGATACAGACCTATGTAAAATGTTACTTCAGCAGTGTGAGAGCAGGGCATTTAAATAGCTAAATACAAAGCGATTAAGAGCTATCAAGGAAGCATAAACAATTTAACAGTTAACAGACTCCAAGAAGGAAGAATACTTCCCAAAGTGACATTTGACCTGACCTTGAAGGATAAGAAGGAGCTTACTGGGCCTGTTATAAGTGGGTAGAAGCACACTCCTCACCGTGGGAACAGTAACTTAAGGGCATAGAATCATGAAAGATAAATGTGTTGTAGAGAACAGTGAGAACCTCAAGTGCCTGGAACACAGGATGGAAGTGGAGACAGGACAAGGAAAGCAACACCCAAAGCTCATGTGCTTTCACTTTATCCTGTAGGCAATTTAAAAATGTTATTAACTTTGTCTTTCTGGAGGATGACTTTGGCAGCCATATGAGACCGACAGACACAATGAAAGGAAATTGATTGGCCAGGCGCGATGGCTCATGCTTGCAACGCCAGCACTTTTGGAGGCTGCAGCGGGTGGACCACTTGAGGTCAGAAGTTTGAGACCAGCCTGGCCAATATGGCGAAACCCCATCTCGCCTAACAATATAAAAATTAGCCAGACACAGTGGCAAGCGCCTGTAATCCCAGCTACTCGGGAGGCTGAGACATGAGGATTGCTCGAACCCAGGAGGCAGAGGCTGCAGTGAGCCAAGATCATGCCACTCTAGTCCAGCCTGGGTGACGGAGCAAGATTCTGTCAAAAAAAAAAAAGAAAGGAAACTGGTTAAGATGATGCTCCAGGGATCCAAGAGACCAAGACAAAAGCAAAAAGAATGTAATGAAGAGATGGCGTCAATAAATAGTTAATGGGTAAAATGAATGGGACTTGATAATTAATTGGATTGTGAGAGTAATGAAGAATAAAGTTCCCAGGTTCCTGAGAGTCAAAGGTTAGATAGTGGTACCATGAACTTGACTTCCAAACAAAGTAGGAAACACAAAGGAAGCAAGCAAAAGATTCCACTTTGAATACATCTGGACTGAAGAGTCTGTGTGACAACCAGGTGGAAATCCAAAGATGGCTGAAGGTCTGTGTCTGAATGACAGAGCCTGGGTTTCCAGACTGAGATGTGGAATTGTTCAGCCAATCAGTGTTATCAGAGGTAGATGAAACTGCAGAGAAAACAAGCAGTAGGATAAATGCTCATCAAAAATTCCCAGGCAGAGAGGCCAAAGAACCTATCAAGGAGGCTGAGAAGGATTGGCATTAAGAGAAAAAAGCAAAAAAGTACTGACAAGAAAGAAGAGTCAAACCAGGAGGGAATGGCATGGGCAGATTGCTTCAGGGAACAGTAAGGGTTAAAAGGTGTCATAAGATTGCTGCTGACTTCAAAGAGCAAGTTCCATGGCTAGGAGAAGAAAAAGCTAATGGCTACCGATTCAAATATCAGAAGAGGGGAGGGAAAGAGATAAGTGTAACTTAATCTCTTAAGTTTAGGAATGAAGAAAGGGCAAATAATAACTACAAAAAGTCTAGTGTTGAGGGAAGATATATGTTTAGGCTGTTTGGTACAGTCTTTCAGTGCAAGAGACAGAGAAGAAGACATTCAAGACACAAAGGAGAAAGAAAGGAAAATGAATGGCACGTAGTTTAAAAAAAAAAAAAAAGGAGGAAAAGGATCAAAACCAGAGAGAAGAGTTTAACCTTCAACAGCCAGAGGGACAACCCGACCCCAGAAGCCAAAGAGAACAGTAATGGAAATAGACAAGGGCTGGGAGAGAAAGGAGTTTAAGGAAGCTAGAAAGATAGGCAGGGGAATCTAACAACTTTGGAGCATTTTGTTAAATAAAATTTATAGGGGGCCATTGTTTTGGACTAGCCTCCTACACTAGGCTCCCACAGACCATACCACATCAGAATGGAGCCAGGAGATCAAACTAAACTCTGAAATGGGGTTATTTTTAAAAAAAGGAAGAAAGAAATTCACAGTGACCAATCCAAAGGGGCAGCATGATAAGGAAGTCCCCTCTGTTTTAACACTATAAGAAAAGTCACTTTGAAACAAGCAACCTGCTTTTGTTCTATTTCTGCTTTCCTCAGCTCTTTTCTGTCTATAAAAGTAACTTCCTCTGTTCAGCTTATCGGACATCTGTTCTATTTTATAGAATGAGGTGTTGCTGGAGTCTTGAATGGCAAATAAAAACCAATTAAAATCATTAAATTAAATTTGTGATAATTTTAACAATGTAAAGGAAAAACAACTAAGGAGAAAGGGAGAAAAATTTTGGAAAAACTATGGTCAACCACCCAGAATATACTCAATGATAATTCTCCTAGCATTTACATAAACATATGGCTTAAAACAGGCTGAACAATTTTTATTACAGGAAGTCATTGGTGTTTTAAACTCTTCAAATATATCAAACTCTTCTCATATACTAACTTGATTTGTAAATCAATATCTATTAAATAAGTTACCCAGGAAAATAATCAAATGAATGCCAATCTCCTTATCAGTATAGAGGCAGAAAAGTTGTTAAAAATAACTCACTGAAATTGTAAAGTTTGGAGAGGGGTGTTTTGTTTTCATCATACTGTGTGCCAAGGGCCTGACTAAATTTATTTTATTAGATACAATACCTACAACTGTAGCTCCTATTCTCGAACTGTGAAGCCTGTGTCTCAATAAAATGCCAGTTTAAAAGACAAGATAATGAAGACCACCATCACCACCAGAACTCCATAAGAATATGTGAAAGGTTATAAAACAAAACTCCTTTTATAGGGTTGAATCCTTTCCAGGGTGGGCCTTTAAGACATTCTGACAGTGCACACAAATACTATCTCTGGAACAAAACCAAAAAGGCACAGCTGCAAGACATCTTCCACTGAAGTTGTAACTGACTCAATAGCAGTTCTTCCTTTGAGCAAGAGAGTCTATAAAAGCCAGAAGCTGCGCTATTTTCCCCTACAAACTATTTAGTGGAACAACCTTCTACTAATCCAAATTGTAGCTTTATTAAAAAGCTAAAATAGACAGCACGTCTATTTAAATTTGTAAAAGAAAATATAAATAAAATGTGAGGAAAAAAAGTCTATGTGGTTTTCATTAAGCAAAATCCCCAACTTAACCAAAATTATGGTGAAATATATAAGATATACATTTTTTGAATTACAATTTATCACCATCATCAGCAGGAAATTTAAATTTCTTGTAACAGAATTATTCTCTCAAACTACCAAGGAATAGTAGTGATTTTAAAAGTTTAGATGATTAGCATTCATATTCAGAACACTGATTTATTTTGAACTTTATTTCATTTAGATTTATGTCTGGATATTTATGACAGCTAAGAATAAAAAAAATCAAAGGCATTTTTAAGTAAATTAGGAATAACACCAACACAAGAAAAACAATTTAGGTAACCAAATCAATGCATTATTTTGTAATGCTTTCAATACTGTAGTTTTGACTATGTTTCTATAGCAACGCCAACAAATACTTCTTACACAGTCAAGATGAAAACCAATAACCACTTCTCTAGTTTATTTCTATTATGGCTTCCAGCAACAACAAAAAGAAGCCTTTCTAAACTTCATTCCACAAACTTCAAAACCTAAGGCTTAAATATACAATAGTTGTGGCCAGGCATGGTGGCTCACGCCTGCAATCCCAACACTTTGGGAGCCCAAGGTGGGCAGATCACCTGAGGTCACAAGTTCAAGACCAGCCAGACCAACATAGAGAAGAAACCCATCTCACTAAAAATACAAAATTAGCCAGGCATGGAGGTGCACACTTGTAATCTCAGCTACCCAAGAAGCTGAGGCAGGAGAATCACTTGAACCCACCAGGCAAAGTTTGCGGTAAGCTGAAATGGCGCTACTGCACTTCAGCCTGGGCAACAACAGTGAAACTCCATCTCAAAAAATATAGAGAGATAGATATATAATATAGATAACATAGGTATTATATAATATAGATGATATGGATATTATCTATATTGTGTATCTATATAAGAGTTGCAGTTAACCCCAAGTGTCAGATATTCTCAAATTCTTAAGAATGGAAGTTAATGACAGAAAGGCTATAATTGTGTTCCCTTTCTGACAACAATTCATTCAGAATAACAAACAAGAAACAATAGAGAGAAATAAAGTAATGACTAACAAATGACTTACTTGGAATACTATCTAAGTTCTAGAGAAACGGAACACTGAAAACTTCGTCAAAACGTAAAGAACTCAATATTCCAAGAAATACGCAAAGTTCTCTGCAGAAGTTTCAGATTGCTTTCAAAAACCACTTTTTGTTGAAGCCATTGTTTTGAAGAAAATATTTTACTAATAATAAAAGACCTACCTACCTGGTGAGAAAGCTTTCCACTAACATATTTATGCTTCAAAACATCGCTGTAAGGCACACATTATCAAGTTCATTTCGTAGTGAAATAAAATGAGGCTCAGAGAAATTAAATAACTTTCCTTAATAAGCATAAAATGCAAAAATCCTATCATGGTTAATCATCAGTCCTAGAGTTTGACAAACCTGAATTTGGATTCTGGCTCAACTCCCTAATAATCATGTATAAATCCAATTCTATTTTATGTGAGATACATTCCTGACATTACACCATGATGCTTATATAACCTGAACTACAAAAAGCAGCCTTTAGGTAAACAGCCTCACCTTCTGGTGTCTCACATTTGCCCACAGACTTTGCTGTAATCATTATGACTTTATACAACTGTTTCCACTCTAGTATCATAAATGTTCTCAAAAAGATTTTATAAGAGAAATCAGGAAATACAAATGAAAATTGCAGATGTTTCTATTTTCCAAACACATACACACGTATCAACAGATGCTTGCCTGGCATTTAATGTTACTTGCTAGATATATCAGTATATGCCTATCTTCAGAACACTGAGAACTACAGTCATGTGTCAATAGGATCATATTTTTGAGAAGTGTATCCTTAAGGTGATTGGTGATTTCATCCTTGTATGAGCATCACAGAGTGTACTTATAATGTCGACGGTACAGCCTGCTACACACCTAAGCTAGATGGCATAGCCTATTACTTCTAGCCTACAAACTTGTACAACATGTTACTATACACTTGTATACTATTATAGACATTTGTTTTTTTGAGACAGAATCTTAAGTTTACCTGAAAGTTCATCCAGGCTGCAGTGCAGTGGTGTAATCATGGCTCACTGCAGCCTGAAACTCCTGGGCTCCAGTGATCCTCCCACCTCAGCCGCCCAATTAGCTTGGACTTCAGGCAGGCATCACCTGCCCTGTGGATTTTTTTTTTTTTTTTTTTGGTCAAGATGGGATCTCGCCATGTTGTGCAGGCTGGTCTCAAGCTCCTGGTCTCATACAATCCTCCTGCCTAGGCCTCCCAAAAGTGCTGGGATTACAGCCATGAGATACTATGACCAGCCCAAATATAGACTTTATAAACACTTTACACTTAGGCCACATTAAATTTTTGTTAATGTTTTTATTCAATGAATTAACCTTAGCTTACTGTCTTTCTACTTTATAAACTCGCATTTTTTTAAAGCTTTTCACTCTTGTAACACTTAGCTTAAAAGGCAAACATACTATATAGCTGTATAAAAATATTCTTTCTTTATATCCCTATCTATAAGCTTTTCTCTATTTTAAAACTTTTTTGTTAAAAACTAAGATGAAAACACACATATTAGCATAGGCCCATATAGGGTCAGAATCATCAATATCACTGTCTTCCACCTCCATATCTCATGCTACTAGAAGGTCTTCAGGGGCAATAACATGGAGCTATCATTTCCCATGATAAGAATGCCTTCTTCTCGAATACCTCCTGAAGGACATGCCTGAAGCTGTTTCAAATTAAAGTTTGTTTTTTGTACTCTAAAATAATGATTAACAGTGGAGTATAGCAAATACATAAACCAGTAACATAATCTCTATCATTATCAAGTATTACATACTGTACATAGTTGTATATGCTAGATTTTTATATGACTGGCTGCACAGTAGGTTTGTTAATACCAGCATCACCATGAACATGTGAGTAATGCATTGTGTTATGACATTACCATGGCTACAGTATCACTAGATAATAGGATTTTTTCACCTCCACTATAATCTGATGGGACCACCATCCTATATGTGGTCTGCTGCTGACCAAAATGTTGTTATGTACCACATTACTGTATTTGGGGAAACTGGAGAAGTTCAAATGAAAAGCTATCTCTATAAACTTGAGGTAACTACAATGCATTTTTAAAAAGATGCCTATAAGCACTACCAACACATATACTAGATTTCCCACAAGAGTTTTGGTTTCAAATATTCTATTCCACTGTCTCTTAAGAAAACATATACATTCTAGATGGCATTTATCCTTTCTATTTTTTAAGTGAAACAACATAATCATCATATTTATGGGCTTGGGACTAAGAGATTTCTGTAGGCTAGAATGGTGAATAGAAGACTTGAATAAAACTCTGAAAGGGAGAATGAACTGCCATTGGTAGGGAAAAGGGACAGAAATATTCAAGAGAGATAGGAACAGTCCCAAGGCAGGGAAGATGCAGACTGGACAACATGCTCTTGAAGATGGTGATAGGAGGCAGCCCAACATCTAGGCATACAGGGGCACGTCCCTGATGAACCCCTACCTTCAAGGCAAAATACCTAGCCTAAAGGCTGAAAGACCAGGACTGCTTGTTCTGAATGAAATGTGCAACCCAGAGTGAGATCTTCTGTTCCTGTTTGTCTTTCGTTCCCAATTGATTCTTTCTGAACAATGGTTTTTAAGCAATTCAATGTTATCTTTTCCAGTACTACCCATAACCTGCCCATTCCTGACTCTGAGCCAATAAAAGCAGACTCAGCCACATTTGGGGGGACTTTCCCACCTTCTGGTAGTAGGACCACCCCCGCATCTCCTCTCTGCTGAAAGCTGTTCTCCTCACTCAGTAAAACTACCTGCCTTGCTCATTCTTTAACTGTCACTGTATCCTCATTCTTCTTAGGTACAGGACAAGAATTCGGGAACCAGTGTGCGGGACAAGAACTTGGGAACCAGTGCACAGGTCAGCATCGGCCTCAGAGGGTCAAGTGGACAGGCCATCTCCTGCAGCAGGTGGCTTGGCCAAGCGAGGTCCAGATCGGATGTCGCCAGCTGGAGGTCCCTGGCTTGCAAAGTGTCCAAGAAAAGAATCCTGTGTCAGTGGGGTGTAGGAGCTGGTGAGCCGGGCAGTGAAATGACCACTGTCACTGGATCAGAACTACATGCGAAGATAAATCAGACGTAATGCTGAAATATGATAGCTAGAAAGACTGTTGAGGGCTTTGGACAACAGAAGAACTCTGGGCTAAAGAATACAGGTGAGAAGCTCCCTGAAAATGTTTTTGTTTTGTTTTACTTTTTTGGTAGCAGCCTGGAGATAAACAAGTCACCTATTTTAGGTATACAATTAAATGGTTTGGAATATAGTCACAGAATTGTACAACCAGCACCACAAACAATTTTAGACCATATTTATCATCCCCGAAAGAAACCTTCCTAATTCATTCTATGGGGCTTGATACAAAAGCCAAACAAAACCACCACAAGAAAAGTAAACTACAGACCAACATCCCTATAAACATACAGGCAAAAAAATCATTGAGAAAATACTGGCAAACCAAATCCAGCAGGATATTAAAAGGATCTTATACGGTGGCCAACTAGGATGTATTCCAGAACTAGAGTAGTTCAACAAAAGAAAATTAACCAATAAACAATATTAATAGAAATGAAGCAGGGAACCCACATGATCACCTCAATAGACACAGAAAAAGCATTTGAAAAAAGCCAACATCCTTTTCACAATAAAAATACTCAATAAACTAGAAATAACATTTCTCCAAGGAAGATATGCAAGTGGCCAATGATACCATGAAAAGTTATTAAACATCATTAGTCATTAGAGAACGGAAATCCAAATCACATTCAGATACTGCTTCAAACCCACTAGGATAGCAATGTTTAAAAAATGAAAAAGAAAAAAATAAGTGTTGGCAAGGATTTGGAGAATTAGAATCCTTATCCACTGCTGGAAGAAATGTAAAATGATGTAGCAGATTCAGAAGGTTCTAGAGAAAGTGAGGAATGGAAAGTGACTATTGAAGAGGTACAGGATTTCTCCAGGAGAAGATAAAAATGTTCTGAGATAGTAGTCATGGCTGAACATTTCAAATGCAATAAAAACCACTACTGTATATTTTAAAATGGGTAAAATGATAAATTTTATGTTATATGACTTTGATCTCATTAAAGAAAAAAGAAGCCTCATACTCTAGCTGTCACACCACATTACCCCCAGCAATCACTAATCTACTTCCTGTTTCTATAGATTTCCCTTTCCTGTACATTTTACATAAACAGATTCTTGTGGCCTTTTGTGTCTGGTTTCTTTCACATATACTTTCAAGGTTCATACATGTTGTAACATATCAGTACTTCCTTCATTTGTATGCCCCAATAATATTAAATTCTCTGGCTATAGCACATTGTGTTTACACATTCATCAATTGATGGATATTTGTGTTGTATCTGCTTTTTGGCTAGCATGAATAGCTGCTATGATCATCTGTGTACAATTTATTGTGTGGTCATATGTTTTCATTTCTATTGGGTGTATACTTACGAGCAGAACTGCTGGATCGAATTACTACTCTGCGTTTAGTTTTTGAGGAAACGCCAGACTGCTTCACATTGTGATGCACTATTTTGCAGTCCCACCAGCAGTATATATGGATTCCAATCTCCTGAGCCTACTGCAGCCAAGCAGGATGAACACTAAATATTGTTCTGAGGGTCAGGCATGGTGGCTCATGCCTGTAATCTCAGCACTTTGGGAGGCCCCAGCTGGGCAGACCACTTGAGGTCAGGAGTTCAAGACCAGCTTGGCCAACATGGTGAAACCCTATCTCTGCTAAAAACACAAAAATTAGCAAGGTACGGTGGCAGGCACCTGTAATCACAGCTACTCAGGAGGCTGAGGCAGGAGAATCCCTTGAACCCAGCAGGCAGAGGTTGCAGTAAGTCGAGATCGCACGACTACACTCCAGTCTGGGCAACGGAGCAAGACTCCGTCAAACAAACAAACAAATAAATAAATGTTCTGAGAAGATAAATTTGGGCACCTAGAATCAGGAAGGGTAGTCAGCAGATGCAGGGAAAAAGCAGACAGAAACATAAATAGGCTCAGGTGGGCTACATGCAGTGGCTTACACTTGTAATCCCAATACTTTGGGAGGCCTAGGCAGGAGGACTGCTTGAGCCCAGGGCTTGAAGACCAGCCTGGGCAATATGGTGAGATCCCTGTCTCTCTCAAAAAAATTAAAAATTAGCTGAGTGTGGGTGGTGCATGTCTGTGGTTGCAGCTACTTGGGAGGCTGAGGTGGAAAAACTGCTTGCACCAGGAAGTTGAAGCTGCAGTAAGCCCTGACTGGGCTTCTGTACTCCAGCCCAAGTGACAGAGCAAGACCCTGTCCCAAAAATAAATAAATAAATAAATAAATAAATAGGCTCAGGCAGAAGTAGCAGTCATAAAAACAAAGAATAGGTATTAAACACATTTTAGAGAAAATAATCTATAGGAGCTGAAGTCTAAATAGCAGATAAAAAAGAATCACTAAAACATAATGCCAAGAATCAAGCCCAGAAGACTAGAAGACTGCAAAGTTCTGGATCTTTCAGGCATCCTGAGTTTGAAGTGATGTAACACCTCAGTTCCTAGAGAAGATTACAGAAATCAAGAGTAAAGATGATAATTTAGGAGTCACCCCAGAGGTATGAGAGAATAACCCAATCCTATCGATGGCTACTAGTATTAATCTTAAAACTTTTTTCCAAACAAGTGACCATTTCCGAAAAGTTTTAGTAATACAAAAATAGAGAAAAGGCACCTTAAAGCCAGGCTTTCCTGAGTGTGGTAGAGGAGAGACTATAGCAGGGCATCCAAAGGGTCTAGAAATACATAAGAGTCTGCAAACAAGAATCGCACCCAAGGTGCTCTAAGAACTAAACGTGGTGGACCAAGTCTACCTTCTTAAGAAGGTACAGTCACCTACATGTGTCTAAATATTTGGAGGAAAATCTCAGTGGCAAACTAACCTACCCGATACGGCAATAGCTACAAACCAGCTCAACAGGCAAGTTACGCGCTAAGAATAAAGGACAGGAGACTGGACGCAGTGACTTACGCCTGTAATGCCCGCACTTTGGGAGGCCAAGGCAGGCAGATCACCTGAGGTAAGGAGTTCGAGACCAGCCTGACCAACATGGTGACACCCCGTCTTACTAAACATACAAAAATTAGCTGGCCATGGTGGCACATGCCTGTAGTCCCAGCTACTCAGGAGGCTGTGGTGGGAGAACTGCTTGAACCCGGGAGGCAGAGGTTGCAGAGAGCCAGTATCACACCACCACATTCCAGCCTGGGAGACTGAATGAGACTCCATCTCAAAAATAAAAAAGAATGAAGGACAGGAAATCCAATATCAGAACATTCATTGATCATTCACTCATTCAGCAAATAACTATTGATAGCCCATTAAATGCCATACAATTGTGGATACAGATGTGATAACTACCTTAGGTACACATACCTAAATACAGACTCTTCTGAACCCCAATTGACTCTCATTTGCCTTTCTCCCCTATCCCATTGTAAGCTCCACAAGGCTGTATAATGTTTAAAATGAAATACAAGGTTGACAAATAGGTAGTCATAGCCTATGTTCTCTCTCCCACAAAGAGAAGTATGCCTTTATAATTTCAATTTTGAACACAGATTGACTGAGTTATTATGGAATGGGCTGAAGAGAAAAAAAAAAAAAAGAGCCAGGCACAGGGGCTCATGCCTGTAATCCCAGCACTTTGGGAGGCCAAGGTAGGTGGATCACCCGAGGTCAGCAGTTCGAGACCAGCCTGGCCAACACGGTGAAACCCCATCTCTATTAAAAGTACAAAAGTTAGGCAGATATGGTGGCAGGAGCATGTAATTCCAGCTACTCAGGAGGCTGAGGCAGGAGGATCGCTTGAACCCAGGAGGCAGAAGTTCCAGTGAGAAAAGATCTGCCATTGCACTCCAGCAGCGTGACAAGAACAAAACTCCATCTCAAAAAAACTGAAAAAGAAAAAAGAATAGCTGCTAACAGAACTGCAAGAGAGTTGATATTTAGTGGGAGAGGAACTGGTCTAAGGGAGAGTTTGAGGTCTGCTCTATACTGTGATGAAGAATCAAAAAAGGTAAGTTGATGAAGAGAATTTTTCTTAAGTTTGGCTATTATAACAAAACCTTTTCTTCTGCTTCTCTAGAGACCAGAGTAAAAACTTAAATGGTTTTTCAATTCTTTGTCAATGTTGGGATCTGTGTTTCTTTGGTTATCAAAATTAAAACTAGGCCCTGAGTGAGCTCATCTTTGTGCAAGTTACAGTATCTGAATAGGGAACGTGTCAGTGGAATAAAGTGGATAAATTCAAGAAATATTCAATTAGTAGAATAGTAAGAAGGCACATGGCCAAAAACACTCGGGAATAAAAGAGAAAGAGGGAAAGCTAAAGAAAGAACAATTAGAAATGGGACAGCAAAGCCATTCACTGAAATAGTTAACAAGGAAAGAATAGGTGCTTTTAGAGGCAAGTTAATGAGTTCAATTTAGACTGGGTAACAGCAACATAAAGACATATAACTAATAAAAGCCCGTAGTGAAGTGGCCACGTACAGTGGCTCATACCTGTAATCACTGCATTTTGGAAGACCAAGGCAGGCAGATCACCTGAAGTCAGGAGTTTGAGACCAGCCTGGCTAAAATAGTGAAGCTCTGCCTTTACTGAAAATACAAAAATTAGCTGAGTGTGGTGATGCGGGCTTGCAGGTCCAGCTACTTAGGAGGCTGAGGCAGGAGAATCTCTGGAACTGGGGAGGCAGAGGTTGCAGTGAACCAAGGTCGCACCACTGCACTTGGGCCTGGGCAACAAAGCAAAACTCTGTCTCAAAAAATAAAAATAAAATAAAAAGCCAATAGTGGAGACAAAATAAAGTCAGAGAAAAATATAGAGAGAGGAAGCCTCTAAAAGAGAAAAAGACTAGATGAAAGAAACATATAAATATATAGCAAGTACCCAAATATATCAATAATTAAATTTAAATGGTCTCAAGAAATGAATTAAAAGGCAGAGATTGTCAGATTGATTTAAAAAGCAAGAATCAATTCTAGTCTATGTACAAGAAATCTACTTTAAAGATAAAAATAGGGAAAAAGAGAGATGGTATGAAGAAGTAAATTGTGATATACAGAATTAACTTTAATGGTAAAATAAAGAGATAGCCCTAAACAGCAAAAATAAAGTGCTCTGTTTACTGCAAAAGTGAAGGAAAAGTCTGTAAAAGGGGGAGAGATCCAAGATGGCCGATTAGCAACAGCTCAGGAATGTAGCTCCCAGTGAAAGCGCAGAGAATGAGTGGACGCTGTACTTTCCGACGAATTTTTGTTGCCCACAGACCGAGAGATTCCCAGCAGAGAAGCCACACGGGTCGCCAGCGCGACTCTTTTAGCCGGCGCGGCTGTTTTGCCGGTGCCCCAGAAGCGCCGAGTATACGGGACAGACGGGCTCGGCCAGTCCCACCCCCACAAGGAAAACAGCAATTGGAAGCACTGAGGACTGAGAGTTTCACAGCAAGCACAGCAAACCCGGGAAGGTCCGGCTCTGTGGGGAACGGGCATCTGCCAAAGGAAAACTAAGAAACAGAAAAAACTTCATCACCGGGCGGAGAGAGATCCAAGATGGCCGCATAGCAGCAGCTCAGGA